>JAJIBD010009861.1:0-58134 GCA_021461705.1 Cryptotis parvus
CCCTCAGCTCCAGGAGGCAAAGACCCTTGAAGGCGCCAAGTATCACCTGAAATAGGCCCTTCAGGTCACAACAGAAACAATCAAGAGTCTTGCAAGAGTCTGGCTCTGTCTGCCCCCCCAGTCCCGCCTCCCTAGTCCCACCCCCCAGACCTGCTAACGTAACCCCTCCCCGCTGCTCTGTGCCCCGCATGCACCCAGTGAGGAGAGCGAGGCCCAGAGCCTCTGACCTTGCCCGCAGGTGGCAGGACCAGGATCCCATCGCAGAAAGTCAAGCGCTTTTCTTCCTCATGCTACCACCCGGGCCAGACCCTCCAACCTGGACTGGCGACTGGACTCCCCATTTCCCATGGGCCCCCGCAAGGAGGCTCTAGCCCAGCCTAGACCTACCCTAGAACCTAAACAGCCTAAGGGCTAATGGTCTGCATGGCCCCACCCCTGGGCTGGGGGTCTCAGGTCACTTCCAGCATCCTCTGAGCGGGCGCAGGCTACAAATGTTCCAGCAACCCAGTGGACCCTGCTCCACTTCCCACAGTGCCCTCTGCTGGTCAGGCCAGAACACTGCCCTGGGGCTGCCCCACCATCAGCCCCCGCCTCTCAGATCCTCATCACTGTAATAACCCCCGTTTATAGAACTCCTTTCTTCCATCAAGCTCAAAGCACTTTCCCCACCTGTGATCTCCCTGGCCTGAGACCAGCCCCAAGAGTGTGGGAGGGCCCCGGATTTCTCTCCCCCACTTTACAGAAACAAACCCAGGCCCTGGAGAGGCACGGGGCGAGCCCCAGCGTGCTGCTGGCAGCTCCAGAAAGCACTTACAGATCTGTTTCTTCTACCCTCTCAGTTCCAGATGAGCAAACTGAGGCCCAGAGGGAACAGACTTGTCCCAATAAGTCCCGAGCTGGAAGCCCCATGTCCTAAATACCATCGGGGGCTTTCCCCACGACTTCAAGCTCTGCAGCTCTGCGGGTCTTGGCCAAGTAGTTAACTCTATAAAGCACTCTGGGGGGAACGGGTGCTTCTCATTCTGCAGCCCACCACCCACACCTGGCATCAGGGCGGGCCATGTGGAACACTCGGGACCAGCTATGGAGAACATGAAGCCCAGTGAAGCCAGGACAGGGATGGGGGGGCAGTGGTGCAAACTGCTGACGGCAGCAGGACCCCGGCCTGCATAAACACAAGGAGCACCTGCGCCATCACGTGACAGGTCACCCTGACCCACCTGCTGTCCTCAGCTGCCCTCCTGGGTCTGGTGGCAAGAGTAGGGAGAGGGAGAGCAGAAGAAAGATGTCCCGCCTGACACCTATCTATCCATCCATCCATCCATCCATCCATCCATCCATCCATCCATCCATCCATCCATCCTTCCATCCATCCATCCATCCATCCATCCTTCCATCCATCCATCCATCCATCCATCCATCCATCCATCCATCCATCCATCCATCCATCCATCCATCCATCCATCCATCCATCCAATCCATCCATCCTTCCATCCATCCATCCATCCATCCATCCATCCATCCATCCATCCATCCATCCTTCCTTCCTTCCATCCATCCATCCATCCATCCATCCATCCATCCATCCATCCATCCATCCATCCATCCATCCATCCATCCATCCATCCATCCATCCATCCTTCCATCCATCCATCCATCCATCCATCCATCCATCCATCCATCCATCCATCCATCCATCTATCCATCTTTCTATCTATCTATCTCTATCTTAATTTTTTTTTGTTTTTTGGGGTCACACCCGCAAATGCTCAGGGGTTTCTCCTGGCTCTGCACTCAGGAATTACTCCTGGCAGTGCTCAGGGGACCATATGGGATGCTGGGGATCGAACCTGGGCTGGCATGGGCCGGCCGGTGCAAGGCAAATGCCCTACCCGCTGAGCTATCGCCTCCGCCCCCACTATCTTAATTGTTTGCATCACACCTGTCAATGCTCAGGGGGTTACTCCTGGCTCTGCACTCCAGGAATTACTCCTGGAGGTGCTCTGGGGGACCATATGGGATGCTGGTGATTGAACCCAGGTCAGTTGTGTGCAAGACAAATATCCTTCCCGCTGTGCTATCGCCTCCAGCCTCTGATTTTTCTTATTTTTAGAGTCCTATCGAGCAATGCTCAGGAGTGACCCTGGCAGTGCTTGGGGGACCATATGTGGGCCAGCAATTCAAACCAGGGTCTCTGGGGCTACAGCCACATGCAAAGCAAGAGCCTGAACCCTCAGACTGTGTCTCAGTCCCCTCCAGTGAGTTGTTAATGTCTGTTTTTCTCTGCTGGACTCTGATCCAGTGTTGGTACTTTCTCTGCCAAGGCCCATATATATATATATATATATATATATATATATATATATATATATATATATATATATGTTCTTCTCCCTCTCCCTCTTCTCTTTGTGTCACATCCTGCGCATTGCTCAGGGGGTACTCCTGACTTTGCACTCAGGAATTTCTCCTGGCTCAGGAAAAACTTTTTGGAATGCTAGGGATCAGTCCTGGGTCAGCCACGTGCAAGGCAAACACCCTACCCACTGTACTATAGCTCCAGTCCCAAACTATCTTCTTAACTCAATTTTTTGTTTTGTTTTAGGACCACACCTGGTGGAGCTCAGGATTACTCCCTGGCTCTGCACTCCAAGGATCACTCTTAGTGGGGCTCAGGGGTCCATAGGTTGCTGAGAATCAAACCTGAGTTAGCTGCATGCAAGGCAAGCAGCCTACCCACTGTACTATCTCTCCACCCTAAACCCAATGTGTTTTCTTTTTTAACTTTGAGGCCATTTCATTTTTACCATAACTGCATGACTACAGAAGGTAAAGCAGACCCTCGACAATAGGTGACCTATGAGCATGGGTATATTTCAATAACATTTTATTTACAGAAATAGGCCAGGATCCAGATTTGACCTAACGGTCATGGTCTGCTGACATCTAATCTCCAAGGCAGACAGGATTTCTCTGGTTACTGTTTGGCCAGACGGCATATTGTGGGCACTGTTTCAGTTACTATTGGATGGATGACGTGAGAATGAGAGGCTGAGACAGGAAACACCTCTGGGGGACATGGGGCACGTGTGAGGTAACTATTGGGGAGGGGGCATGCACTGACAGGGCAGGCGGGGCGGGGACACTGCTAGGCTCAGAATCACCCAGAGGTGAAGATAGTGGGTAACCCAACGCAACCACAGCTCAGCCCCACTTCCTGGGCCCAGTAGCCAGCATGAAGGAAGGTCTCAGCTTTTGTGGTTGTCACAGCTGCTGTTACTGACCCAAACACCTCAAATTCCCCTCAAGCTCCAACCAGCAGCCCCAGCTGGGCCACAAGGACCTCCCCCCCATACACACACAGGGATTGGGCCCTAGGTGATCCCAAGAAGGCCTGACTCTGCAGGAGCTGGGGGTATCTAGCTTGCAGTCACTCTGCCACCTGTGGCTCACCAGCTGGAAGATTCCCGGTGCCTGCCGAGTGCCCCTGGCAACCCAGCAGCTGCGCTCCCGTCCATCAGATGGGGATTTGATCTCTCTCTCCCGACCCCATTAGCCCACATAGCTACCGAGGGGGACTCTGACCCACTGCCCATTCTCCCTAGGAGCGCCTGGCCTTGGACGCTGGACAGAGAGTAGACACATTCTAAGTCAATAGTGACCCTCTATCTCAGACTTCCCGACTGGCCCACAGCCTGATCCCCCCAGGGCCGGGGAACCCAGCGACCCCCCAGGGCCGCAGCTGGGCCATGGGACCTGGCTTGGCTAGTGACACTTGAGATCAGAAGTGACATCCGGGACCACGTGGGCTGGAGCAATAGCACAGCGCTGTGGAGCACTTGCCTTGCACACGACTGACCTGAGTTCAATCTCCGACACAATATATGGGCCCCCCCAAATCCCTCCAGAGGTGACCCCTGAGCTCAGAGTTGGGGAGTAAGTCCTGATCATCATTAGGTGTGACCTCACCCTCCCATCCCAAAAGAAAGCAAAAGAAGCGACAGAACCTCTAGTAGATGGTGGGTGCAGCCTTGCGAAACATTGTTCAGCCAGGAAGTGACGTGAGGAATGTGCCCTGGGCAAGAGAGGTGGATGTAGACACTTGCTTGAACACGGCTTTTCCTCATTCCACCCTCAAAATCACATTGAGGCCCCCCCGGCTCCTCCAGAAGGAATCCCCGAGGAGAGCGCTGGGGTAAATCCTTAGCACAGCAGGGTGCGGCCCAAACCCCAAGAAAAAGCCGGTCTGGGACTGGACACAGCCATGCCAGAGCTCCGGACTCAGTGCCCAGATCAGCTCGCCCTCCCAGGCGCTTCATTGCCTCTCTACTGCTACAGTCTCAGCACCCCGGGATGCAGACACGAAGTAGGTGCTCTTCCCTGCCTGGGCACCTCTGTGTAGGGCGCACGAGGGCACAAGGCCTTGAGCGGTGGTGGCTAAGTCAGAATTGCCCGCTGCCGGGTCCTCTCTGGGTCAGCTGTCCCAGGATGAAAGGCAAAGGAGAGAGACTCTGCCTCAGGCTGCCCCCCCCCCCTGGTGGCTACCTGCTGCATGACACACAGCTGAGCAGTACCCCAGGGGGCCTTACTGAGTCCCCGCAGGTAGGGAGGTGGGCTGAGACCCAGGAGTCCAGAAACCACCTTTTGGGCACCTGAGGAAGAACTCCCACTGGGAAGCAGTTGCAATGGAGCTGACTGGGGCCAGAAGAACTCACGCTTCCATCTCCCGCTCCTGCTGAAGCAACTCCAGGGTTTGGGGGGTTCACCCACGTCTCCCAGCCCAGCATGGCGGCTGGTCTCCTCTGTCAAACCTGGAGCACCTGCCTCTCCCCATAAGACTGTGGGGTTGCCTCCTCTCCCTGTTGAGGGGGTGGTGTGGGACTCTGCCTGTTACTTCACTCCATGGGGAGCTTCCGGTTTGGGCCTGGAACTATGCCTGGGACTTCCTGAGGTTCAACTGTGACTTCTGAGGAAGGCCCCAAACTCTGGTCCTTGGGATCTTCACGTGCAGTGGGCCTGCAGAGACACATTCCTCTCCCAGGAGCCTCACCGGAACCAGACCCCCCACAGGAAGTGCCTGGAGGTGATTGGAGTGTGTGGACAAACAGAGGGAACTGACCATTGGTTTGTGAGCAATGAGTGTGAGGTGAGCCCTACACCCCCACTACTGTGGCCCACTGTGGCCTCTGTGGACCTCTCTTCATTCTGGGACTCTTCTTCTTCTCACCTCTGTCCTCGCCCATCCACGCCCCACTCATCTTTAGCTGGGGGCTCAGTGTCTCCCCGGGTGCCTGCAGCCCAGGCCCGAGGGCAGTGCCAGTCCTTCCTTCCCTCCCAGCCCATGACCCCCCATCGCTGTGTTTGCACCCACCACCCCAGATGGTGGGGGGAGCTGCTCCCCCTCCCCAGAGACCAGGGCCTCTTGTCTCTCTCTACTGCTAGTCTCAGCACGCCTACCCTGTCTCCCCGCATGTGGCCTTGTTATGTTTTGTTTGTGTTGCAGAGTGAGGGGTGTGGAGCCACACCCAGCAGTATTCAGGTGCCACCCCCCCAGCCCCTCTGCACATGGCCTTGGACTAGTCTCACACTCTTGCGTTCTGTCAACAAATGACTCCTTCATTCTGGACAGGGAAACCCCAGTCCAGGAGCCAAAGAGATAGTACAGCAGGTACCATTCTTGCCTTGCACATGGCAGACCTGGGTTTAATCCCCAATATCCCATATGGCCGCCCCTGAGCCCACCAGGAGTGATTCCTGAGTGCCAGGGTAGTAACCCTTGAGCACTGCTGGGAGTGGCCCCAGAACCAAAAAAGAAGTACAGCGGGTAGGGCGTTTGCCTTGCATGCAACCAATCCGGGCTCGATGTATCCCCAGCATCCCAATGATCCCCGAGCACCACCAGGAGTAATTCCTGAGTGCAGAGCCAGGAGTACCCCCTGAGCATTGCTGGGTATAACCCCTCCCCCAAAAAAGGGAAACAAAAACAACCAAAAATATAAATGAAGAAAAAAAGAAAGCCCTAGTGCAGAAGTCTCTCCCGACCCCAGAAGTCATAAGTGCCAGCTCCATGCACCCCGGGCAATGTGTCACAGGGCCCTCAGCAGTCTGCACCCCACCTTTAACACCCCCTCCCCCGCAGGGTCCCCATGGTCCCCATGACCTTTGGCAGAAGCATGGTGCTTGGCAGCAGAAGACTTGCCCCTAGTTCTAGCAGCACCGGCTCCCCCAAACCGAACACGGCTCGGGCAGGGCTGCGTCACTAACGCCTGTACAGCCCGGGCAGTGCCTCATGCTCTGAGCCAAACCTGCAGCATTCGGGCTCCATGCCAGGGCCTGGCCCTGGCGCTTAGGAACAAGAGGGATAAGAGCAAGGGCTCAGAGTGCATCCCCCAAATCACAAGACCAAGGAATTTGGGGTGTGAAGGCGTGTCCGGGGTGCTCCCCTCTGGGGGATCCTCACAAACCAGGAGTCCCTCCCTGCTCTCCCGTGAGAGTGGGAGGTAGGTCAGGGGGCAGCTGGGCTGGGGGCTGAGTTGCAAGAGACAGAGACACCCACAGGCGCTGCAGGCACAGGCACCCACAGAGCTTGGAGCCGCCCGAGAAGCCGGGAATCCTCAGCCTCAGCAGAACATCAAGGACTGAGAAGGTGACTAAGCAGACAGGGAAACTGCCCCCTGGCAGCCCCCACCCCCACAGCCCAGTCCCAGCTAAAGCCAAGGCTGGGCTGGCAGATAGGGCGCCTGGGTTCTAGTCCCTCTCTGCCTTCCAATTGCTGAGTGACCTTGGGCAAGCCCCCCAGCCCTCTCTGAGCCTGTCTACAATGAGAGTCGAGTGTGGAATGGATCAGCCTGACCACTGGAGCCAATCTCTGGGGAACCCACCATACCCCACCCTGGGTTTTCCTCTGAGCTGGGCAGCCAGGGACCCTTCAGTGGGCCAGGTTCTGGACTGCTGGGGGTGCGGTGAGCAGCTCTGATGCCCGGCAGCTGCCCTGTCTCTGTCCTCCCAGCCCTGTGAGCCTGCCAGCCTGAGCAGCCTGGTGTCGCGCAAGTGCCCTGCGTCATGGTGAGTCAGAGCCAGTCACTCGTCCGCAGGACAGCAGGAAGGACAAACCCAGCTGCGCAGACCGGGACCCCAGAGCCTGGCCGTAGGCAGGGCACACAGCGAGTGCACACGGACCGGGCCAGAGGAGGGCACAGGCCTGTGGGGGCAGAGCCTGGGGCCCCGGTCACAGCACTGACCCTGGGCGGCACACAGACTAGGCCCCTGAAGGGGAGTGTCACTGGGTTCCTGCGGGGCCGAGGGCCCAAGACGGTCAATGCCACTAACGTCGTTCTGAGTCCCGGTCACAGTCCTGCTGCACTCCCGGCTCACACACTTGGTCTCACTGGTCCTTGCAGCAGTTCCACGGGGAGGGAGCCCAGGTGACAAGGTCACAGCTGAGGCTTAGGGAGGTGAAGAGAGCTGCCCAGGAGCCAAGGCGGCTGCCCGCCCCCCCCAGCCCCCCCCCCCAAGGGGGCCTTCTCTACTCCAGAGCAGGTCCCGCCTGCCCGCTTGTCGCTGCATCCCCGCAGTCCCACGGTGCCCGGAGCTCGCCTTACTGGGCTTTTGACCCACCCCGTGGCACATCCATAGCCTGTGGCCACCCTTCAGAGCCATGCTGGGCCAGTGCTGGGCTTTTGAGGGAACCCTTGAGCCTGGCTTCCTCAACTGTCAAAGGTGTTTGGGGCCTGGAGCGGTAGCCCAGTGAGTAGGGGGTGTTTGCCTTGCACGCGGCCGGCCCATGCTGGCCTGGGTTCGATCCCGGCATCCCACATGGTCCCCTGAGCACCGCCAGGAGTAATTCCTGAGTGCAGAGCGAGGAGTAACGCCTGAGAATCGCCGGGTGTGACCCAAAAAAGAAAAAAAAAAGGTGTTTGCTGCCTGGCGGGGAAGACAGCCAAGGGGCAAAGCACATGGTTCAGCCCTGAGCCGGTAGGGCTGCAGGGCCCCTAAGCACTGCTGACCCTGAGCACTGCTGACCCTGAGCACTGCTGGCCCTGAGCACTGCTGACCCTGAGCACTGCTGACCCTGAGCGCTGCTGACCCCTGAGTGCTGCTAACCCCTGAGCTCTGCTGACCCTGAGCACTGCTGACCCTGAGCACTGCTGACCCTGAGCACTGCTGACCCCTGAGCATTACTGATCCCTGAGCACTGCTGGCCCTGAGAGCTGCTGATCCCTGAGCACTGCTGGCCCTGAGAGCTGCTGACCTCTGAGCACTGCTGACCCCGAGCACTGCTGACCCCTGAGCATTGCTTATCCCTGAGCACTGCTGACCCCTGAGCACTGCTGACCCCTGAGCACTGCTGACCCCTGAGCACTGCTGACCCCGAGCACTGCTGACCCCTGAGCACTGCTGACCCTGAAGGCTGCTGGTCTCTGAGCGCTACTGACCCCTGAGCGTTGATGACCCTGAGCGCTGCTGACCCCGAGCACTGCTGACCCCTGAGCACTGCTGACCCCTGAGCATTGCTGACCCCTGAGTGCTGCTGACCCCTGGCCGCTGGCCCCTGAAGGCTGCGGTCTCTGAGCGCACGACCCTGACGTTGAGACCCGAGCGCTGCGACCCTGAGCACGCGACCCTGAGCACGCTGGCCCTGAGCACTGCGACCCTGAGCACTGCTGACCCCTGAGCACGCTGACCCTGAGCGCTGCTGACCCCTGAGCACTGCTGGCTGCAGTTCCTGGTTTAAATAAGTGTCTGCAGGTGGACAGGGATAGGGGTGGCATGAGACTATAGTATGAGAGAGGGGCTGGAGCGATAGCCCAGAGGGTAGGGTGTTTGCTTTGCATGTGGCTGGACCCAGGTTCGATCCCCGGCATCCCATATGGTCCCCTGAGCACTGCCAGGAGTGATTCCTGAGTGCAGAGCCAGGAGTACCCCCTGAGCATTGGTCACACCCGGCTGGGCCCAAAAAGCCAAAAAAAAAAAAGAAAAGAAAAAAAGGTGTGAGAGAGCTGGTGCTTTCTCCCAGGACTGTGCACACGGGCTTGCCAGGGAGCAGGTTGGGGCACTACAGAGGGCTGGGGGCTCTTCGTGTGCAGGGCCTGAGGGTGTGGTGTCAAGCATGAGCTTGTGTGATATATGAGGGTGTGAGTATGTGTGTAAGCATGTGTGTGCCTATGAGTGTGTGCGTGAGCATGTGTGCGTGTGTAAGCATGTGTGTGTATGAGAGTGTGAGCATTGTGAGCGTGTGTGTGGATCTGTGTGGAGTGAGCATGTGTGAGCATTTGTGAACATTGTGTAAGCATGTGTGTGAGTGTGAGCGTGTGTGAGTATATGTGAATATCATGTGAGCATGTATGAGAGCTTGTGTGTGAGTATGTGAGCATGTGTGAGTGTGTGTATGACTGCATGTGAACATTGTGTGAGCATGTGTGTAAGCATGCGTGTGTGAGAGAGTGACACTGGAGTCTGTGTGTGTCTAGAGTGGCTTTTCCTCCCTTGGGGAAAACCCAGGACTGAGAAAAGACCAGAGCCTCCTTCCCTCAGCCAGGGGGCTGGTGCCCTGTGTCACACCCTGCCAGGGAGCCCCCAAAGTGGAGCTTAGGGCTCACGGCGCACCCACTCTCCGTGGGCACCATGGGCAGTCGGGCTGCAGGGGGCGTTGCTGGGGGTGCAACATAGGAGGTTTCTTGGCTGTGAGATGACCGAGCAGCGCCTTGTCCCCGTGCGGGGGCTCTCCCCGCCCCCTCCCTGACCTTCAGCCCCTGTCACCAGATGCTGCGGGAGGGGCGGGCCTGCGGCTGCCCCCCGGATTTCTAAGCCTCCCTGCGTGCCCTCGCCCCCAGAGGCCCCCAGCCCGCGTCCCGACAACAGGTGCGCCCAGGGGGAGGGCGGGGAGCTGGGGGGGCGGGGCTCGTTCCGGGCCTCGGAGCGTGCGGTCCCCGAGTCCCCCGCCCGCCGAGCCGCCTGCACGAGAGGACGCAGGGGGAGGAGACGGTGGAGGCGAGCGGGGCGCGGCAGCGGGACCACGGCGGGGACCACGGGGGGAGCGCGAGCCGCGGCGCCAGCCCAGCCCCTGCCCGCCTGTCTTCCGAGCCCGGGGTCCGCGGAGACATGAGCGCCCGGCGGCGAGACGCACCCAAGGCGCAGCGGCGCTGCCCCGCGTCCCCGTGATGGGCTCCTGCGTGTCTCGAGGTGAGGGGGCCGTGGGCCGGGAGGGGCTTGGAGTCCCTGTCCCCGTGTCGAGATCCTAGTCGTGGGTACGGTCCTCTCGGCCGCTCCTGGGAGACTGGGGGGCGTGGGGACAGGCGCCCCACCCTGCCAGGACCAGCTGTGCCTGGACCCCACCACCGCAGCTGGGGGACACGCTGGGGACACCACCCTGGGGACACGCTTCCGGAGGGGGACAGGGCCGGACTGAGGGGCGCGGGGAGGCAACGGGGAGGTCACTGCAGCCCCTGCCGGCGGCGACCACACCCCGCCAGGTACGCTCCCTGCCCTGCCTCCTTCCCCTGCCGGGAGAGCGCACCCGGCTTTTCTGGAGGGACCTGGGGAGCGCCCGAAGAACGGACTCTCCTTCCCACACCCCCACAACAGGCCTTATTAGCTCGGAGCCCCCACTCGGTCTCCTCCCAACCCCGTGCCTGCAGTCTGCAGACTACCTAGCCCCTTGGAAGGAAGGAACAGGTGAGAAATGGGGCTCTTGTCCCCCTCACCCTGCCCCCCTTGGCCAGGGGACAGGAAGGGACAGACGCTGATGACCCCGGTCACCTCAGAGGCCTATCTTAGCTCTGAGTTTGAGACTGACCCTGACACCACTCTCCCTCTCCCTGGCTCAACTCCACAGGTATACAGGTGGGGTCTCACCCAGATCCTGGGGTGTCCAACAGGCTGCTGAGAAAGTTTATCTTGGGGGATTGCTCTGACCAGGACCTCTAAGGAGACGCATTTGGTTGAGAGGCGGCTGGGCTGAGCCACTCTCCTACCTTAGCTGGACTCAGTGGAATCGGCCCTGAGACTTGGGAGCCCCCTCCCCAGGTCCAACAGCTTCCCCAGAGGGGTGAGTGGGCTGTGGGGAGGGCTGGGCCAGCCCTGGAGGGGGCCTGCCCTGGGGAATCTCGAAGAAGGAGCTGAGCACCCTCCTCCACCCTCTGGTCTCCGAGGGGTTCGGTTCTGTAGCTCCCAAGGGTGGGCTCGGAGCTCAGGAATACGGGGGACGGGAAATCTTCTTGAGGTCCACTTGCTGATGGTCGTGCCATGCCTCCTCTGGGCTGGGCCCTCTGGGCATCAGGCCATGATGACCCCCACCTGGCACCTGTTTTGGGAGGGGACCAGTAGCCCGGCCAAGGGGAAGTGAATTTCAGAGTGAAGAGTGGTTTGAAGGTTGACCGGCAGTACTAGTGTCCCTGAAGCTTCAGTAGCCTGGTGTGAGCTCAGGTGTTAGGGACCAGGAACCCGGCGTTTCCTTGGAGCCCATGTCCCTTCCCTACGTGGCTATCCTGTGAGCCACGGGCCTGTGAGCACAGCCCAGAAGCAGAGGAGGGCAGTCTGCCAAGGTCACAGCAGGCGGTGGCACGGCTGGGGGGTGGCACCCGCTCTTTCGGACCTCAGGGAAAGCAGGGTGAGGGGCTGCTGAAGCCCTGAGCACAGCTTGTCACTGATCCCTCTCTGGTCCTCCACGTGCCTCCAGCTTACCTCTGGCTGCAACATGGGGGCCTAGCACAGCCCCCACTTTGCCAGTGGGGAGCTGCATAAAGGGGAGCTGCCTGCAGCCTGGATCTGCCTGGCCAAGACAGCACAGGAACCAGTGCCGAGACCCCAAGTCTCAGGGGAGGCTCCAGAGCTGGGCTCCCTCCTGGCCTGCTCCACACCAGCTGTGGTTTCCAAGGGCTCCCGTCCCTCTATCCTGCATGCACACATACGCATGTACGCACACAGACATGTACACACATGTGCACATGCATGCACATGCACACACCACACACACACACACACACACACACACACACCCCGCACACCTGTTGGTGCTTAGGGTTTATTCCTGGAGATGCTCAGGGCTCACTCCTGGCAGTGTTTGCCCATATGAGGGGCAGAGATCAAGACAGGGCGAACTGCATGCAGAGTTGACACTTTCACCCCTGTGCTATTTCCTGCCTTTATTATTTCCCTTCTGTGTAGAAATCTAGATGCCCTGAGCTGGGAAAGGAGAGACTGCAGAGGAGTCTGGCCCCTCCTGCCTCTTGGGGGTGTGACTCAGGTGGAGCACAGGCTTAGCTTACAGGAGGCCTTGGGGTCGATCAGTCCTTGGCACTGCAGAGAGGGGGAGAGAGGGGAGAGGGAGAGAAAGAGAGAGAGAGAGGGAGGGAGGGAGACAGAGAAGAAGGGAGAGGGAGGGAGAGGGAGGCGGAAGAGGGAGGGAGACTGCTGAACACATGGTCAAGTGACTGAATGGAACCAGATTGAAGCACCAAATGCTGTTTCCAGCAGCTACTTTCGGTCTAATTTTGGTTTTTGGGCCACACCTGGCTCTGTTTAGAGGCTACTCCCGCTGTGTGCTCAGGGCTTGATCCCAGCAGTTCTCAGGGTGTCATTCACTGCTAGGGATCAGGCCCAAACCCCACATGCAAAGCCTGCACTCAAGTCCTGTGAGCCGTGGCCCCGGCTCTCACCATCTATTTTTAAGCGCTTGTTTGCTGGAGCTTCTCCTGAATCCGACCAAGCCTTTTGCCCTCCTGACCTAGTTAGTCCTCACTCAGCTCTGGGAGGGGGACGTGGGGCTCGGGGACAGGAAACATCTTCACTGAGGTCACACAGTACAGACACAGGGAGGCAGAGTTTGAATCCAGGTGTGTGTGAACCCAGTTCTGAGCACAGTAGCTGCCCCTCTGCTCCCTCGTGTGGAGAGAGGCCATGGCCCTGTTTCCCAAAGCCAGGCTCTAGGGCAATACTAACAGTTGGTGTTTGGTCTGGTTTTGTGGCCACTGCTGCCATTGTGACCCCTGCCCTTTCTCCGCTCCAGATCCTCTGAGTGCCCACCCGGCGCCCACTCCAGGCAGAGGAATCTCTGCCTGTACACATGCACACACCGCACTGGCACACATGCATGCACACACTGCAACACATGCACAACATACATGCAACACACATGGACACATGCACGCACCACATCCACACATGTACACATGTGTACACACATGCACACACGCATACACGTGGCCTGAGGATGCTCCTCAGCCCGGCGTAGTGATGGGGGCTTGAGTGCTGCAGGCTCAGACAGGCCCAGCCAAGCCCCATCTCTGCTCCTCAGCAGCTGGTGACCTTGCAGTGACTTTACCTCTCGGAACCTCCGTTTCCCCATCTGTGGAGGTTAAATGAGAGAACACGGGATGAAGAGACGGGGCATGCCTTGTATGTGGCTGACCCGGGTTCTATCTCTGGCACCACGGGTTCTGGAGTGCAACCCTGGAGGAGCCCCCAACACTGCCAGGGTAGCCCAGGTAATCCCAGCACTTCAGGGCTGGAGCGACAGCGAATCCTCAGACCCTAGCACTGATTGTTGCCTTGGTTGATGAAGAGCTCCGGAGGTGGCCCTGGGCTTTCTAGCAGAGAGAGAGACAGAGAGTGAGAGAGAGAGAAACAGAGAGAAAGAGACAGAGAGACAGAGACGGAGAGAGGGAGAGAGACAGAGAGACAGAGAGACAGAGACAGAGAGAGACAGAGAGACATAGAGACAAGGGAGAGACAGAGAGAGACAGACAGAGACAGACAAAAAGAGACAGAGTCAGAGAGACAGAGTCCGACAGAGACAGAGAGACAGAGACAGAGAAAGACAGAGACAGACAGAGACAGACAGAGAGAGACAGAGAGAGACAGAGACAGAGAAAGACAGAGACAGAGAGAGACAGAGAGACAGAGAGAGACAGAGACAGAGTGACACAGAGACACAGAGAGACAGAGACAGAGAGAGACAGAGAGAGAGCGCACACAAAGAAAAGAGCTAGACAGCACAGTGGGGACTTTGCTACAGGCCGCCTTTGCCCATTAAGGCTGCAGGCATGAACCAGACACAAGACACTGAGCAAAGCACCTGCTTTGCACACAGGCAACCTAGATTCAATTCCTGGCACCACATATGAGTCCCTGAGCACCACCAGGAGTGATCCCTGAGCACAAAGCCAGGAGTAAGCCCTGAGCACTGCAGGTGTAACCCACACCCCATCTTCCCTAAGGGGGAAAATAAACTGCCGGCAAAGGGGCTGGAGAAGTAGGAGAGGGGTTAGGGCTCTTGTGCCTTCCATGATCGACATCACCTCAGTCTCCAGCCCCATGTACGGTCCTCTAAACATGTTAGGGAATGACCCCTGAGCACAGAGCCAGAAGTAAGCCCTGAGCAAGCACCACAAAGTGCGGCCCGCACCCCCAAAAAAAAAATAAAAACAAGATTGCCAGTAAAGGGACCAGAGAGGGGGGTGTAATAGGCTGGAGCACTTTTTTTGCAATAGCCTAATAGAGGTGAGCTAATATGGGCAGCCTGCCTGGAGGAGGTGAGGTCAGAGTCAGATATTTGCAGAGGCTGAGCTATAGAACAGCTTGGGAAGTTGAAAGCTGCTGGGTCTGGAGAGAAGAGGCTGTTGCTGCCCGACCCCAGCCTTGGTTGGGGCTTGAAACCCCCCCCCACACACACCCCAGGCAGCTCTGAGTTGCACTACCTCAAGGATGAACCACGTCCTGGCCCCCCGACCTGGCAGACCGGGCTGGGGTGCTCAAAAGCAAAAAAAAAAAAAAGGATGAACCACCTGCTCTGTGGCCTCTGTGACCTACAGATGCCCTGGAGACTGGGGCTGGGGTGTTTCGTCCATCTCAGGCTCTGCCAAGCTGCCGTAGCCCCCAGGGGTAACAGGCCAGGCAGAGGAGGGGACTCCTTTCTGCATGACTCCAGCCCAGGGCACAGGACTAGAGGGTGGTGACCGAGATCTGTCCTGTCCTGAAGGAGGGAGGCGTCGGAGCGGAGCAGGCTCTGGTGGCGTGCGGCTGCCCTTCCTGCCTGAGCGCCATTGCTCTCATTTCCTAGGTGACGGCCCTGCTGCTCCCGGGGGGCTGGGTCACGTGCCCTGCCACAGACTTATAGCCGGCAGGGGAGGGACTCGGGTTTGCACCCAGGACGGGAGCTGCGTAAGGACCACCTTGCCCCGGATTCTCCAGCCAAGGGCAGAGGCAGGCATGTCACAGCCTGAATCTGGCTGGTACTTGCTGGCGGGTGGGCTGCAGTGGGGGCAGTAATCGCCCATCCCAGCATCCCAGAGCGGGTTCTCAGGTGCCCCAGCTGCTGCTCCTTTCTTGCATGTTTTCTTTTTACTTTCTTTTTTTCTCTTTTTTTTTTTGCTTTTTGGGTCACACCCAGTGATGTTCAGGGGTTACTCCTGGCTCTTCACTCAAGAATTACTCCTGGCGGTGCTCAGATTCCAAATAAGATGCCAGGGATTGAACCCAGTCAGCCGTTTGCAAAGCAAACGCCCTCCCCGCTGTACTATCACTCCAGCCTCTCTTGCATGTTTTCAAGAGGAGGTTACCCCCCCCCTTAGCTGCTGCAGGGTTAAGCACAGTCCCTTGCTGTCCCACTGGGGCGTGGGGCCTAGGGAGGCATTCTGGGGGAGATGGCAACCATGCTGTGGGACATGGTGCCCAGAGGACCTCTCCAGGGGCTAGCGGCCTCAGGAGCGTGTGAGAAGAGCCTGAGTGAGGGGTCTGCTGCAGATAGTCGACCCCCGACCCCAAGTGCAGGCAGAGAAAGCCAGCATAGGTGTATTGCAGCAGAGGGCTCTAGGTTAGACAACAGGAGGGAATGTTGTGATGCTTGAAGCTTCAAAGAGGGAGCGGGTGAGGGAAGGCAGGAAGCATCCTTGGGGGCAGTGGAGAGTCTCCGGCTGAAGGCAGGGGGTGAAGAGACATCTGGTGATGCCAGTCTCCTTGAACATGACGATGGCCTCTTCCGCTGCCATGGCAACCAGAGGCTGTCACTTCTGGGAGAGGAGGAGGAGTTCTCAGACCTTGAGGTCAAGAGAGTAGACTGTGGACTGGGGCAGGGGGTTCCCCCGTGGCTCTCTGTGAGGAGAGGAAGTGCCCCCAGGGACCCAGGGGCCCCCCAGGCTGTCCTCCTGTACACACCGCACATGAAACGCAGTGTTTTTCCAGTTGCTGATGGTGACGTGGCCAGCGGTCCCAGCTGGGCAAGCGCAGCCTGTGATTTCACCCTGGGCTGGATCATTACCTGACATCTCCATGGCAACCAGCCTGTGACATCACAGGCCAAAGTCCTCAGGGGGAGAAGGCAGAGTTGTTGAAGGCGCGTGCACCCAAACTGAGGCTGGGGATAGCAAGGCTGGGGGAGGTGCTGGGAGCCACAAGTCCCCCCCATGCACCCCACCAGGACGGACGACCTTGTTCAAGTCCTCTCTGAAGACTTGCACCCGTCCCTCGGTACAGCTTCACTTTCAGTCCTGGCTGTGGGAGAGCACCCTAAAGAGCACCCTAAAACAGCTCCAGCGAATGGCGGGGGCACACGGAATATTCCAGCACCCCTCAGCATGCCCAGGGGGCACCCTGTGGCTCAGAACATAGAGTCTGTCTGCACCTTGGCTGGCCCCAGCTCATGGTCTTGGCTTTCTGGGCTGGAGCAATACCACGGCAGTGGGGCACTTGTCTTATACATCTTGTACATGGCTGATCTGGGTTTGTTCCCTACTGTATATGGTCCCATGAGCCCTACCAGGAGTGGTCCTTGAACACAGAGCCAGGAGTAAGCCCTGAGCACGGCCAGCTCGACCCTCCTTCCCCACCCCCAAAAAAAGAGTGACAACTTTCAAACTTTATTGACCAGAATCCTTACTGATGAATGTATTTTTTGTGTCATAACTCAGTTTCCACATTCCCTCGTGTGTGTGTGTGTGTGTGAAGATTAAGCATACACTTCGTGAAACATCCCCTAAGCTCACTCTACAGTGGACTCTGATATTTTCCATTTTGTTTTGTTTTAGTCACACCTGGTGATGATCAGGGGTTACTCCTAGTTCTGTACTGAGGAATCACTCCCATAGTGCTTAGGGGACCTTTGGGGTGCTGAGGATTGAACCTGCGTTGGTCATGTACAAGGCAACCACCCTATCTCACTGTGCTATCGCTCTGGCCCCGGATATTTTCAATTTGATTCAAGTTAATTTCATTAAAAAATATTGAGATCCTAGAGTGGTAGCACTTGCCTTGCATGCGGTCAACCCAGGTTTGATCCCCAGCATCCCATATGGTTCCCTGAGCCTGCCAGGAGTGATCCCTTGAGTGCAGAGTCAAGAGACAGCCCTGAGTACCACTGGGTATGGCCCCACAACCAAAAAGTAACTTTTTTTTTGGCTTTTTTGGGTCACACCCAGCAATGCTCAGATGTTACTCCTGGCTCTGCACTCAGGAATTACTCCTGGCAGTGCTCGGGGACCATATGAGATGCCGGGGATCAAACCCCCGGTTGGTCACGTGGAAGTCAAATGCTGTACCTGCTATACTATTGCTCCGGCACCAGAAAATAAATAATTTTTAAAAGGTTTAGTCAACAACTTGCATGGTCCAGTAAAGAAGTGCCCCTGGCCTTTGAACATTGCTCCTGAGAGGCTGGGATGTGGTCTTTGGACCTGTGAAGAGGCCAAAGCCCAGAGAGGGGCAGGATCAGCTCAAAGCCACAGTGAGACTTAGGGTGAGCAACAAGGTACCCTAAGTTCTTCGCATACCGAGCACAGCCCAACCTCACAATCCCGGGCCCCCTCACTGCTCTTAGCATTAGAGACATTGAGCTCCAAGCTCAGGTTCTCTCCAACCCCCACCCCCGGCACAACCTTTAGCCAATCAGGCAACTCTCTGGATGCGCAATTCAGTCTAATCTGAAGAAAAACCTGCTTCTCAATCCAGTTCAGCACCCCCCTCCCCCCTCACAGTAGCACCCCCCCCTCCCCCGCTCTCAATCAGTTCAGCCCCCCTCCTCCCCTCTACCCAAGCTGGCACAACCCAGGCACACGCCCTACCACTTCCTCGGCTGCCCCATCCCTCTCTGGGGCCCTTTCCTCTGACATGTTCGGATCTGCTTTTGAGGAACGGGAGCAAATGTGGCCAAGACAGTCACACTAGTCTGGAGTTCTCGTGGGCTCTCTGGGCTGAGGCCTCTGTGAGGAAGGTGCCCACACGGTCACTTCTCCATTCTTGCAATAACTGCTGAGTGAGCCAGACCCTCAGAGCTGCTGCCGCCAGGGGGAACGCAGGCTGCATTCCCAGCCCGGTTCTCCTGAGAGACAGAGGAGCAAAGAAATGGGAGCAGCGACCCAAGGCAGCCAGGGCTGAGCATATGCTTTGCCTTCCTGGAACCCCAGTTTCATTCCCAGCATCTCGGTCCTCCCCAAACACCACAGGTGTTGCCCTGGTGGTCTCCAGTACCAGGGGGCCCAAACAGCCTGTATCCTTCAGCTGTCTGGCCCAATTGGTCAAGCATGACAGGAGTGACCCCAGGGCCCCCTGAGTACCACTTGGGAGGGCCCTCTCCTGGAAAAAAGAAAGGGAACAAAGCAAGGGAGTGACCCCTTGTGGGGAGTATGGTGCCTGGGGAGAGAGGAAGGAGTGAGGACAGCTGTCATGGTGACTAAGTGGTAGAGTGGGGCCGGAGCAATAGCACAGTGGATAGGGTGTTTGCCTTGCATGCGACCAACCCGGGTTCAATTCTTGACATCCCATATGGTTCCCCAAGCACCGCCAGGAGTAATTTCTGAGCGAAAGAACCAGGAGTAACCCCTGAATGTCACAAAAAAAGTGGTAGAGAGCAACCTCCGGGAGGCCAAAGTTAGAGCTGAGCCCAGTGGAGTGAGGGTTGAGTGAGTGAGGAGTGAGGGGGATGGAGTGAGGGATGATAGAGTGAGGGGGATGGAATGAGGGGTGATGGAATAAGGGATGATGGAGTGAGGGGTGATGGAGTGAGGGATGATAGAGTGAGGGATGATGGAGTCAGGGGAGATGGAGTCAGGGGCAATGGAGTGAGGGGTGATGGGGTGAGGGATGATGGAGTGAGGGGTGATGGAGAGAGGGGTGATGGAGTGAGGGGTGATGGAGTGAGGGGTGATGGAGAGAGGGGTGATGGAGTGAGGGATGATGGAGTGAGGGGTGATGGAGCGAGTGGCGATGGAGTGAGGGTGATTGAGTGAGGGGCGATGAAGTGAGGGTGATTGAGTGAGGGATGATGTGGTGAGGGATGATGGAGTGAGGGGTATTGGAGAGAGGGGTGATGGAGTAAGGGATGATGGAGTGAGGGGCGATGGAGTGAGGGTGATTGAGTGAGGGGTGATGGGGTGAGGGATGATGGAGTGAGGGGTATTGGAGAGAGGGGTGATGGAGTAAGGGATGATGGAGTGAGGGGCGAAGGAGCGAGTGGCGATTGAGTGAGGGTGATTGAGTGAGGGGAGATAGAGTGAGGGGTGATGAAGTTATGAGTGAAGGAGTGAGGGTTGAAGGAAGAGGGGTGATGGAGTGAGGAATAATGGAGTCGGGGGTGATGGAGCGAGGGATGATGGAATGAGAGGTGATGGAGTAAGGTATGATGGAGTGTGGGCTGATGATTGCGAACCGAGGAGTAAGGGTTGAGGAGTGAGAGTGAGGAGTGAGGGTGTGGACTGCAGTGCAGTCTTTCCCCATGGAGGACAGCAGGACCAAGGCAAAGGCCCAGAGGCAGCTTGTGCCAGCCTACCCGAGGGTGGCCAGTGTGACTGAGGATGGTCGGCAGTTGCTGCATGCCTGCTGGGAAGCCGAGGGAGCTGGGAACTGAGGTGGGAGGGGCCAGGGCTCTTCCTCAGTTAGCCTGGTCAGTTCTCTGGGGAGTCATTTGGCTTCTTGCCCTACTGAGGCCTGCCATGGGAGACGCCCTATCATGACCAGCTATCATAATCCACCTCAGTGTCCCCTTGACCTCCCAAGTCCTGTCACACCAGGGGTGGGAGGACAGACGCCCCAGGGGCTTCCTGAACCCAGCGAGCCCCATGCCCTCTGCAGTCATGCAGACCTCCCCTCTCGTGCTCCCGTGTGTCCTTCCAGACTCCACAGTCTGAGCCCCCACTTTGCCATCTTGAGGTGCGCCTTCCCACCAGGCTGCTTCCTGCCCTTTACCTCCACCCGCCAGAACTCACTGCTGCCTTCTTCATGCTTTGTCATTGTAGCTACATCTGGGTTGCAACGCTCAGGGATTACTCCTGGCTCTGCACTCAGGAATCACTCCCGGTGGTGCTCAGGAAACCATGTGGGATGCCGGGGCTCGGACCCACGTCAGCTCCATGCAGAGCGAGCACTCTGCTCACTGTACCAAAGCACTTCCTCTTTGGCTTATATTATTTCTATGGGGGGGCGAGGGAGGGTGCACCCATCAGTGCTAAGGTCACTCCCAGCAGCGCTTGGGGAATCTCTGCGGTGCCAGGAGGGGTCAGTGCATCCGTGCATGTGAAGCGGGAGGGACCAGCACTTAGGTGAGGAGTCCGGGAGGCCTGAGAGCTGCAGAGCTGCTGGCCTGGGCCAAAGGGTATTCAGAGACATCTTCCCAGATGAGGTGGCCTTGAGCCTCGGCTGATCTGAACCAGGAGATTCAGGGAAGGGCTGGGAAAATGTTCCAGTCAGAGGGGACAGTGAGGACAAAGAACAGGCTGTGAGGACAGCTGTGGGGGAGGGGGACAGGGAGCTGGAGGAGACCCTGAAGGCTGTGGCCGGTGCTGGCTCTTTTGCAGAGCAGTGGAAAGGAGCCAGTGGCGAGGGCTCTCAGGTAGTCTGCTGCTGACTACCAGGCAGGGGCCAGTGGGCTGTGCTCTGGGGGGGTCTGGGCTGGGGAAGCTGGGTGCCAGGGTTGGTTCGGGAAAGAGACACTAGACTCTCCCTTCTGGTAGAGGCAAAAGTAGTGGAGCTGGCAGGAAACCAAGGCCGCAGTTGAATCATAGGAGCAGGGTGACGTCCCACAGGTTCTCAGGGTTCAACACACGCCTGTGAGCTGCTTCAGCAGCCAGCTCAGGTGCAAAGGTGAGCACGAAGGACAGGCCAGGAGGCAAGTGATGGGCTGGAAAGACGCTGGGCTGGAGGGAGAACCGCCGAGGTGAGGGTGGGCTAAGGAGAGCCAGAGACCAAGCACTGGGCCTGAGGGCGGCTGGAAGGCCCCTCCCTGCTGTGGCCCTGGGCCTCTGCTTGTCACACAAGGGCCATGAGCGCTAGGGGCACCAGCTCTCGGGCGGGGCTTGACCTCCAGCAGGACAGCGACACTCTGCCCAAGCCCTCTCAGGACCCGGTCCTTCT
Organism: Cryptotis parvus; assembly: GCA_021461705.1. Lineage (NCBI taxonomy): Eukaryota > Metazoa > Chordata > Mammalia > Eulipotyphla > Soricidae > Cryptotis > Cryptotis parvus. Next base: position 21,337 of record JAJIBD010009861.1, read on the forward strand.
TTCCCCAGACCTGTTCACAAGTGCCCACAAGGACTGCCCCATGCCCCACGGCACAGACCCCTGAACCCAGACTTGTCCTCCATTGCTCCAGACCATGTCATTGGCAAGGTAAGTGACCCCACTGCCCCTGCTGCTAGTGCTATGGGCCTGGGTGAGGGGTGGCCAGAATATACCCGCTTGTCCTGAATTCCCTGTCAGACCTTCCTGTGGGGTTGGCCTCCCACAGGGGCTGAGCAAGCTGGGCCTCCAGGCTCTGGACCAGCTTGTTTGGAAAGGGGGTCCCTCCACACCCCAAGGGGCTCCCTGCCTAAATGAACTCAGTCTTTACGTGTCAGGAGTTCACGACCAGCCCCTACTCCTTGGGGAGAGTGGAAGGAAGAGAATGTTCTCGTCCTCACTGGTCAGGACAATCTTGCAGGTGCCTCCGAATCTGGTGTATCATTTCCACCCTCGCCTCAGAGCTTGGGGCTTCATATAATAACCAAAGGACCCTCACACACAGGCTCACGTACAGAAATACGGGGACATGTTTAGCATGTACACACACACACTTGTACTCACGCCTGCACACATATGAACATCACACATAGGCATGCATGCTCAAACACACACGCATGCACACAGGCATTCTCATGCACATACAACACATGCCAGGCACACATATGTTCACTCACACACATGCACACATAGACAACACATATGTTCTGTGCGTGCACACATGCGTGCACACAAATGATGCACACATTTTCCCTTGTACACACTTACACCTACTTACACTAGCACACATGGATGTGCACTTAAGGCGTGGACACATATGCATACATGCACTCATGCAGATATCACCACACACACACCCATGACACATATGCACACACATACAACGCACATCATGTACTCTCCCCTGATACATTCACACATGAACACCTGTACCTGTTGTACACACGTGCACATTGCAAGTGTTGTCCGGGCACTTTGTCTGTATCATGTGGGTCGGCCTCCCCTGCAACCTGTAGCCTGCGGGTTGGCCTGACAGTCTCACCACTGTGCACGGTAGACACTGGGGCCCTGAGCTGTGCAGTCACCAGGCTGCAGGACAGCCGGGCAGAAAAGACACTCAAACTCAAGGGCAGTTCTGACCCATGCCCTTCACCCCAGCCACGGCGCTCACACCGAGCCCAGCTCTGACCCTGCACCCACAGCCTCTCCTGGCAGACCCCATGCTCCTTTCTGTCGTGAGTGCTCTGACCTGCAGAACCCAGTGGCTGAGAGCGCCCCTCCAGCGCCCAGGGCTCAGGGTGCAGCTGCAGGGCAGAGGCAGGCCCTGCTTCACCCCTCTCTCTCCTCTTGTTGCAGGACAAACAGACGGATTTCTGTTGGGATCCTTGGCAGGTCCGTGTGCGGCCCTTTCCCCAGTGGCCTCCTGTCCCCCAGGACAGCCAGTCCCAGCTGAGCCACTGCCCTCCCTCTCCTGGTCCAATAGGACTCAGCCCGCCTACCCGGACAGAGGGGTGGGGGGGTCCTGTGGCCATGGCAGGGTCTTCCTGGCCTGTCCACCAGCCAGAGGACTAGGGAGGGTGTGGAAAGGGGCGGGGGTCGTTGTCTGACCCTCTGCCTGCCCCTTGCCCTGCTCTTCCCACAGAGGTGCTTCCAGACCACCAGTGGCTACCTGTCCGACTCCAGGTCCTGCTCCAGCAGTTACCACGTGGCTGCCCTGGCCACCTCGTCCCTTGTGGGTAGGCGCCCACTGCCCTCTGCTGTCCTGGGAGTCACGGGAGGGGGCAGAGCGGAACTGCAGCCGGAGGGTTGGTGGACTTTGCAATGGCCACACTCAGGGAGTCCTGACTCCCGGTGAAGTGACCGGCTCGCAGGAGGTAGCCCAACTTCTCAGTGGTCTGCCTGGGGGTCTCCCCAGCTCTCAGCAGCAACTAAGATCCCAGGCGGGGTCCGGAAGCAGCGCCTGAGATGGGAATGGCTGGGCAAGCCCTTGGCAGGGCTATTTTCTGGGGCAGCTAATCTGTTACAGCAGGAATGCCGGCCGGGTAGGGGGAGCCCCCGTGAAGATGTGGGTTGAGGAGGGCTCTGGACTTGGGGTGCCAGGCACTGGCTGGGCGTGAATTGGAAAGATTCAGGGCACGGTGGGCACCAGGCACCTGATACACCAGGAGTGCCAGCGTCGCCCTGCTGAGGGGGCAGGGGGGTCACGGCCGCTGTCCTGCCCAGGCGTGGTGCAGAGCATCAAGGACCACATCACCAAGCCCACGGCAATGGCGGCGTGGCCGTGTGGCCCACCTCATCGAGTGGAAGGGCTGGACGGCCCAGCGGTCAGGCTGGGAGCTGTCCCCGGACGACGACGAGCCCTACTGCTGCCTCTCCGACGAGCTGCGCGAGGCCCGCTTTGCCGCAGGTCGGTGTGGGCGGGCTCAGGGGTCCCGGAGCCCTGGGGGAGAGGGGGAGGCTCCTGGGCACTGCCCCGCCCCTGGGTGCCCCCACGAGCCACTCTCACTGCGCCCAGGAGTCGCAGAGCAGTTCGCCATCACGGAGGCCACGCTGAGTGCCTGGTCCTCGCTGGAGGATGAGGAGCTGCACCCCGAGAACAGCCCCCAGGACATTGTCCAGCTTCAAGGTAGAGCGGGTGGATACGGGGTGGGGCGGCCCTGGGGGGTGGGGACGGCAGCGGCGCCTGCTGTCTGCCTGGTGCGCTCTGCAAATGCCGCGACCTCGGGCGAGCCCCGCCCCTCAGTCTTCCCTGCGCGGTCTGTGAAATGGGCGCTGGTCCTGCTCACCCAGCTCACCCGCGATTCAGGCGGGGGTTCGGGCTCGCGGAGCTGCTGCTCGTCACCCGCCTAGGAAGTGGGTCCTTCCTCGCTCCCGTTTACAAATAAGGGAAACGGAGGCACGAAGCACAGCCGAGCCAGGCTCTGAGCCCGGCAGCACTGGGCTGCCGTGGGTCACCAGTCAGGAGCTTAGTGGGTCGCGGTGGTCAATCCTGCAGAGGCCAGAGCCAGGCTCCGCCTTCACATCGCGCCCTGGAGCGGGTCGCGAGGGGCTGACCTCAGCGCGCAGAAGGACCTGAGGCCGAGCCCATTTTTTTTTCTTTTTGTATCTTTGGGTCACACCCAGAAATGCTCAGGGGTTACTCCTGGTTCTGCACTCAGGAATTACTCCTTGCGGAGCTCGGGTTCCAAATAAGATGCCGGGATGGAACCCAGTCCGCAGCTTGCAAAGCAAACTCCCTCCCCGCGTGTTATCAGGGCCCCCAGCCCATTCTGATCGACCCCCTCCCGCAGCCCTCCGGCCCCCAGGGAGAACTGGGCTCGGAGAGGTTCAGGGACTAGCCCAGGGCCCCACGCGCACGCTGCTGGGGGTGGGGACTGGACTACCCAGGTCAGGAGCAGGAAACTTTGCGCCCTCCCACGCCCCTCCCTCCCGTTGCTTTCAGACCTGGAGAGCGTCTACCTCCAGGACAGCCTGCGAAGTGGCCTCTCGCTGGATGACAGTCTCCTGGCCTTCTCCTCCCGGGCCTCTCTCCGGATGGCTGGCCCTCCCCCGAGGAGCCTCCTCTCTCAGCGGCTGGCCCTCAGCCCCGCAGCCCTGGACAGCAGCGGGAGGCCGGGGGCCCCAGGACCCGACGGAACTGCCCGCCCGCCGGGGCTCTCTGCCCCTCGGTGGACTGTGGCTGCCCCTCGGAGGAGGAGGATGAGGTGTTCTATAACTGAGGCCCGCCCCGACGGGCGCCAGGCTGCGCAGCTCCTGGCCCTCCCTCTGGCCAGCAGGGATGGGGCCAGCGCTCCTGGGGGCCGCTCAGTGCCTCCCCCTTTTTCTTGGCTCAGGTGGGCGCCTTTCCCTGCAGTTCCCACCACCGGCAGCTCAAGGACTCAGGTGCCACCCAGAGGAACCAGCAGCCAGGAAAGGGCCTGGGACACCGCTCAGGGGAGGGGCCTGGGCTCCAGACTCGAGGACCTGCCCCTCCCCCTCCCCTCTGTGCTCCCCAGCCCCATCAGAGGTGGGACGCTGGACATCTGGTCCTCAGCCATCACCGCCAGGAAACTGACTCCGACCAGGAGAGTCCGTCTGTTCATCTGTCCCGCTCTCAGCCCCCTGCTCTCCCTCCCTGAAGGGTCTCTGAAGACATTAAAGTGGTGGGTGTGCCCCTACGACTCTCCCTGGTTTCTTCTGGGCAAGGAGCTGGAGCTAGAGGATTTAGGGACCCCCCCATACATGTACTGCTGCCAGACTGAAAAGTTCTTCAGGACATTCCTCAGTGTTGTGGGCCCCCACGGAACCACATGCCACGACCTGGCTTGAACCAGTCTGATTCAGACATGGGCAAAGCTGGCACTGGGGTGAGGGTGATGGGGTCAGAAGACGCTGAGGGCCGCTCTGCCCACATCTTCGAGCAGGGAAGCAACAGGAGACAGGGACCCGCCTGCAATTGCCCCTGTGACCAGCAGGGGGCCTCGCTCTCCCCTGATCAGCACATGGCTGCGACCGCAGCACTCACAGGGACGGAGGGAGAATCAGGGGCCGGCTTTATTTATATTCCCCCACACACGAAGTCCCTGGGGGAATCAGAGGGCATCCGTGCCTGTTTTGGGTGATGCCAATCTCTTCGTACACAAATGGCTTGACTGCATTCAGCACCCAGCATGCAGCACCCAGCACAGTTCTCGACTTCCGAGTGCCCTGAAGAGTGGGAGTTGCCTGCAGCCCCGGATGGAGCACAGTGGGGACAGGACCCTCTCCAGGGCTAGGCGCATGCGTGCTGCCTGCTCTGTGAAGGCACTGGCGGGGCTAGAGAGCGAGCACTGAGATAGGTCGGCGGGTTCTGGGGCAAGCCTGGTACCACCTTGCCAGGCTCACTTTGGGGCTGGCGGGTTTGTCAGCTTGGAAATGGCTTTCTTCAGCTAGAACAGAGAAAAAGGCATTGGAGGGGGGGGAGAACACACAGGAGGTTTAGAGTAGAGGCTCCCGGGGCCAGAGCAGTAGGACAGAGGTTAGGCACTTGCCTTATCCATGAACAACCTGGGCTCTATCCCCAGAGTCCCATATGGTCTCCCAAGCACTGCCAGGAGCAATTCCTGGGTGCAGAGCTGGGAGTAACCCCTAAGCATTGCTGGGTGTGGCCCAAAAAACAAATCAAAAAAACAACAACAACAACAACAACAACAATAATAATAATAATAATAATAAAACAATAATAATAGGGGGGCAGAGCAATAGTACAGAGGGTAGATGTTTGCCTTACGGCTGACCCAAGTTGGATCTCCGCATCCCATATGGCCCCCCCCATGCACTGCCAGGAGGAATTCTTGAGAGCAGAGCCAGGAGCAATCCCTGAGCATTGCCAGGTGTGAGCCAAAAAAGCAAAATAATAATATAGAGTCAAGGTTCCAGGATTTATTTTTTTTATATATCTATTTATTTATTTACTTATTTATTTTTTTGCTTTTTGGGTCACACTCAGCAATGCTCAGGGGTTTCTCCTGGCTCTGCACTCAGGAATTACTCCTGGCGGTGCTCGGGGGACCATATGGGATGCCGGGATCGAACCTGGGCTGGCATGGGCCTGCCGTGCAAGGCAAACACCCTACCCGCTGGGCTATCACTCCGGCCCCTATTTATTTATTTTTTCCTTTTTGGGTCACACCCAGCGGATGCTCAGGGACTTCTCCTGGCTCTTTGCTCAGGAATTACTCCTGGTGGTGCTCAGAGGACCATATGGGATGCCAGGGATCGAACCCAGGTCGGCCGCATGCAAGGCAAATGCCCTCCCCGCTGGGCTATCACTCCAGCCCCCTCCAGGATTTTTTGAGGGGACACTCCCAGCAGCGCTCAGGGCCTATTCCTGTTTCTGTGCTCACGAGTGACCCCTGCTGTTGCTTTAGGGAACCGTCTGTGATGCTGGGTTTTGAGTTGGAGTCCAACCCTCACCAAGGCAAGCGCATTACCCTCTGTACTTACTGTCTCTCAGGCTCCTCAGGGATTGCTTTGAGGCTGGCTTGTTAAAGGGCCATACCCAGTGGCGCTTAGGGGCTGTTTCCAGCTCCATGCATGGGGCTGTTCCTGAAGTGCTCAGGGACCGGGAGGTCCCAAGGTAGAACCCAGCATGCAAACCACACACAAGCTCTTTGTGCTTTCTTCCCTGTTCAAGATATTAGGGACCCTCTAGGATTTTTTGATCCCCTCAGCTGATTCTGAGATAAGTTTTCGAGCCAGTGCTTCCCCATTGCACAAATGGAACTACCGAGGCAGTCCAGACTTCAGTGGGGACCCTCCACACCTCCCCAGCCTGCTCAAGCAAGGCACGCTCACTTTGTTCCATCCCAGGGACCCCAGTACCTCAACCCAAGTCACGAATCCCACAGCTCTGCCCGGGATGTCACGAAGAGAGATTGAAGCTTCAGCAGCAAAAGAGGCTGTGTGCCTGGAGGATAGAGAAGAGGTGGGGGGGAATTCACCCATCCGCTGAATTCAATTTCTCCCTAGCCTCTGACTTTGAGTAGAGAGGAGAATGACCATGATGCCCCAGCGGCGCTCACGCCTGCGGGGAAAGGATCAAAGAGGAAGGCCACGATTCAAGGCCGCAGTTTCCAAATATGACCAGCAGAGGGAGCCAGAGTCCACACAAGGTGCTGGTTTCTTTTTTTTTTTTTTTTTTTTTTTTCTCCTTTGGGTCACACCCAGCGACGCTCAGAAGTTACTCTTGGCTCTTCACTCAGGAATATTCCTGGCGGTGCTCGGGGACCATATGGGATGCCGAGGATCGAACCCAGGTCACCAAGTGCAAGGCAAACGCCCTACCCGCTGTGCTATCGCTCCAGCCCCTGGTTTCTTTTCTTTTTTCTTTTTCTTTTCCTTTTCTTTTTTTTCCCCCACAAGGTGCTGGTTTCTGTTCTCCAGCCCAACTGTGCAGAGCGCTGGGGCCAGCCCAGGTTCTGGAAATACTTCTGCCTTACCCTGACCCCATATGTCAGCTTCTGTGCTGACCCCACAGAACCTAGGGAGGGGGAATCAGCAGTGTAATTACTGGGTTCAAAGACACACGGGGGGGTGGGGAATGTCTGTGTCATCCTAGCAAGCCTGAGAGGTTAGCCCAGAGAGGGCCTCTGCCCATTCTACAGATGGGTGCCAGCCCCATCGGCCTCTGCCCTCTGCCACAGAGCTCTGCCTGTTACCTGGTGCAGGGGATGTCTCTGGCGTCAGCTGCAGAGTCACTGGCTCCGGGGGCAGCCCCTGACCAGGAGGTCCTGGAGACACCGCTGAACAGGAGAAGGGGGTGACAGGGGTCCGGGTCCACCTCCGTCTGCACCTCGCCCCCACCAGAGGTCAGCCAGCCCTGCTGCCCCCGCCCCTCCTGAGAGCAAGTGCCTACCTGGTGCCCACCTAATACCCCTCCTGACGCAGCAATGCCCACCTGGTGTCCTGGAGCCCATGGAGGTGGCTCCTCCTGCAGGGCCTGCACCAGCTGGGTCCTTCTCACAGTGCCCACCAAGATCTGAGAGTCTGGACAGGCAGAGGGAGGGGGAACGTCCACTCACTAAGACCTGCCAGGGCGATGTGCCAAGGACAGAACCAGCTGCCCTCATGGCCCTCAGGAGCCCGCAGCAGCCTCCAGGGCAGAAACTACAGCTGCCCATCTGTGAAAGGTGGAGACTGGACCATTCCCGGCAGTGCTCGGGGACACTCCCGGGTTGCTCTGGAGGCTCAGGGACCCCTACGTGGTGCCGGGGTCAGCAGCGAAGCAAGGCGAGTGACTCACCCCCTGTGCTATTTCTCTGGCCCTGATTTCCCACTTTTATGGGAAAAGAAACAGATTTGGAGGTAGAGAGAGATCAACTGGCCCAAGGTCAGTTCTGATATGAAGGTGGGCAGCTGGCTGGGGCTTCCCCTGGGACCCCGAGTCTGGAGCAGGTCTGGGGCCGAGGGCAGAGTGGACTTGGTGCTGACTCTGCCTTCACTCTAGGAGGGGAGGCCTCTCCGGAGGGGTCACCCTTAGGCCAATATTCTCAAATGAGATATTTTTGGCATGTCCTGTGGAGGAATGTTGAAGGTGTCCTGGTTTACCAAGGGAAGGGCCCGGCATTTGGGGTGAGAAATTCTGGCTGTAATCACCCCTGCCGCGCAAAAGGAAGAAACTTCCACCTGTTCCAAGGACTGCAGAGCAGGACCCTGCCCCCACAGCCCCCCCATCCCCGCCCGCTGGCCTCCCCACTTTACAGACAGGCGCCTCCATGGCAAAGAGGAAGGGGAGCCCCAAGGCCCCTGGCACCTGCGCTCTGCACCAGCGGGTACTCGGCCGAGTCTGTGGAGGTCACGACCTTGACCACGTCCTCCAGGGTGTGTCCTTGGCCAGCGTGGTGAGGGGCGCTGTTCATGAAATGCTCCACAAGCACACAGTGGGGGCTGGAGGCACAGAGGACCCCCCATCAGGCCTGGAGGAGGGGCTGCCCCACCCCAGGACCAGTGGAGCCCCGGGAAGAGCTACGTAGTGAGAAACTGGGGTCCGGAGCAGGAGTAGGACAGCGGGCAGGGTATTTGCCTTGCACATGACCAGCCCAGATTCGAGCCCCATCATAAGGTCCCCGAGCTCCACCAGGAGCAATTCCTGAGTGCAGGAGCAAACCCTGAACACTGTCAGGCGTGAGTTCCCAAATAACTAGAAAGGGGCCGAGCAACAGCACAGCGGGTAGGGCGCTTGCCTGGCAAGTGGCTCACCCGGATTCGATCACCGGCATCCCATAGGGTCTCCCGAGCTCTGCCAGGAGTGATTCCTGAGTGCAGAGCCAGGAGTAACTCCTGAGCATCACCAGGTGTGACCCCAAAAGTGAAAAACAAAACAAAAAAAACCCTGAAAAACAATCAGGGGTTGGGGCCGGAGCAATAGCCCAGCCAGTAGGGCATTTGCCTTGCACGCGGCCGCCCGTGTTGGCCAGGTTCGATCCCGGCATCCCATATGGTCCCCGAGCACTGTCAGGAGTAATTCCTGAGTGCAGAGCCAGGAGAAACCCCTGAGCATTGCCGGGTGTGACCCAAAAAAGCAAAAAAAAACAAAAACCAATCAGGGGTTCCTGGGGTGAGCAGCTCAGCCCTTCACCCGATCCCACTCCAGGCTCAGCACCTTCCCCAGAGGATTTTACCTGAAGAAAAGTTTTACTGCAAAAGAAAAAAAATTGTTATTGTTTTTGGGCCGCACCTGGGACAGTGCTCAGGACTTAACACCTGGCTCTGTTCAGGTGTCACACCTGGTGGGGTGCTGGGGACCGAAGCCAGGGGGCCTTGCGCAAAGAAAGTGTTCTTCCTACTGTACTATCTCTGCACCCGCCTCACGCACATTTTTTTTTCAAGTTTGGAAATTACTAGAACTGGCATTCTCAATTTACAAGTGGGGAACTGAGGTTCAGAGCAAGGCAAGAGTCGAGTTCAAGACCGGGGCCCAGGGGGCGGAACAACAGCTTAGCGGGTAGAATGTTTGCCTTGCACGGTGGACCCGGTTCCACCCTCAACCCATATGGTCCCCAGAGCTCAACCAGGAGTAATTCCTGAGTGCAGAGCCAGGAGTAATTCCTGAGCATCGCCAGGTGTGACCCCCCCAAAAAAAAAAAAGTCTTTGGGCCCAGATGCTCAACCTCAGGCCCACTCCTCTGGGCCCATCCGGTGGCATGAAACCTGGGAACCGGTTCCGTTCTACTTTCCCCCTTCCCGTCCCTCCCCCCCACGTCCGCTCTCCCCACCACACCCCTGCCCCTCATGTCGTCCACTCTCCCCACCGCACCCTGCCCCTCACGTCCAGGAGCCAGAGTCGGGGCTGACTCACTTAGCTGGGCCAGAAGGGTACACTGCTGAGCCCGTTTCCGACAAAATGAGTGAAGGCTGTTGTGTTGTGAAGACAGCCTGCTGGCTAGTGAGACACGCGCCCCTCCTGCACCCAAGGCCTACTTCAGCCCCTGTGGGTCCCGGGAGCCCATGCAGCGTCCGCCGCCGCCTCCAGGGGGCGCTCACTTGAGGTTGCGCCCCACGATCCTGGGCAGGTAGGGCAGCTTCTTGACCAGGATTGTGCCGTCGTAGAAGGAGGGCTGGCAGCTCTGCGCGATGGCGTTGGCCGCCAGCACCGCCAGCAGCACCGGCAGCACGTGCACGATCTGGCCGGTCAGCTCAAAGGCCAGCAGGGCCGTGGAGATGGTGTGGGTCACGGCGCCAGAGAAGGCGGCAGCCCTACAGTGGGCAGAGCCCAGGCATTGGGGGGAGGAGCGGGGGAAGAGGGGTGGGGTTAGGGCCCTGGCTGGCGAGACGGGAGCTTTCCAGGTGCCACACACGGGTCACTGTTGAGAGTGTCGCTGCTTGGGGAGAGAGTGCACCCCAACAGGGATGGTGTCATGGGGGTGGAGGAGGGATGAGAAACTCTCAGGGCGTCAGGAGGCACCTCACAAACTGGGTCCTCATAAATCAGAACCCTCTGATTGATTGTCAGCTCCAGCCCTACCCCCAGGTGTCTGCCAGCCTGCAGGGACCCACCACTCACCTGCCAGGGCGTAGCCTCCGGGCATGATGGGGTTGACGGTCCCTCCAGCCACGATGCCCCTCGGGAAAGGCAAGGGACAGGGCCTCGCCCAGGAGTCTCCCAATGGCAGCTCCTGGCCACAGATTTAGGGTGAGGGGAGCTGGCTGACCTGCCCTCCCACCCTGCCATCATTCATTCCTGGGGACCAGCCTCCAAGACATGCAAGAGGACAAGTTGAGGGACTCGAGACTCCCAGGACCCCAGACTCACCCCAAATGAATATGGGCATGAAGTAGCCGGCAGGTATCGGGATGGTGGTGGCCAAGATGAGCATCCAGAACTGGGGGGGGTGGGGGCCCAGAGGGCGGGGTTAGAGTGGGGGGTGGGCTGGGGGGACAGGAAGGCCCAGGACCATGTCCAGGCTGCGTGAGGGGCACAGTCAGGGCCTTCCTCCCTGCCACCTCACCTTTCTGGTGAGGCAGGCATAGAAGCCACCCCATTTTCTTTCTTTATTATTATCATTATTTTTTGGATCACATTCAGCAATTCTCGGGGGTTCCTCCAGGCTCTGTACTCAGAAATTACTCCTGGCAGGGTAAGAGGACCGTTTGGACTGCGGGGCTGAACCCAGTCGGCTGTGTGCAAGGAAAGTGCCTCTCCACTGTACTATGGCTCTGGCCCCTTTTGATGTATTTTTTATTGGGGAAGGGGGTTAAGCCACATTCGGTGGTACTTGGGGTCTACTCCCAGCTCTGTTTTCAGGGGTTGCCCTCAGCAGTGCTTCAGGGACCACGTGGTGCTGGGGACTAGCCCAGGGTTGGCCTCAGGAAGGGCAGCACCTCTGCCCGTGCGGTCCTGTGGCCGGGACTTGCTGTTATCAGGCCATTCGCATCTGTGCTCTGTGGGAAGACACACATGCTCCCGGGGCCGTGGATCTATCTGGTGCTGGCCAGGGCAGTGGTCATGGGGCTACCCCAGTGACATGGGGTGGAGAGTCATGCTCTGCCAGAACTGAGCTCAGCCACAGGTGCTAGGACTGTGCCCGGCCACTCCTGCCACACGCCCTGCCCAGATACACCATTTTCAAGAAGAAACTGAGACCCGGGCACAGCTCAAGACAGACCAAAAGATGGGCCGGAGCGATAGCACAGCGGTTGAGGCATTTGCCTTGCATGTGGCCGCCGGGTTCGATCCCGGCATCCCATATGGTCCCCCAAGCACCGCCAGGAGTAATTCCTGAGCAAAGAGCAAGGAGTAACCCCTGAGCATTGCCGGGTGTGACCCAAAAAACAAACAAACAAAAAAAGACAGACCAAAAGGGGCCCCTGAGGATCATTCCTGGGTCACATGGTCCCGAGCCCTCCTGGCCCCTGACCACTGCGGGCTCAGCTCTACCATCTCCGAGCCCAGCAAGGCTGAGTGGGCTCCTATTTTTTCCAAGTCTTTTATTTGTTTATTTGTCTGTTTGTTTTGACTTTTTTTTCCTTTTTGGGTCACACCAGCAATGCTCAGGGGTTACTCCTGGCTCTGCACTCAGGAATTACTCCTGGCGGTGCTCGGGGGACCATATGAGATGCCGAGGATCGAACCCAGGTTGGCTGCGTGCAAGGCAAATGCACTACCCGCTGGACTATCGCTCCAGCCCCTGTTTTGATTTTTGGGTCACAGCCAGCAATGGGATGCTGGGGATTGAAACTGGGCCGACCCTGTGCAAAGCAAAAGCCCTCCCCACTGTACTATCGCTCCGGCACCTTTTTCAAGTGCTTTAAGAGTGATAGTCCAGTGGGTAGGCATAGGGTAGGGCGTTTGCCTTGCATGCGCCGATCCGGCTTTGATTCCCCAGCATCCCGTATGGTCCCCGAGCACCACCAGGAGTAATTCCTGAGTGCAGAGCCAGGAATGACCACACTGCTGGGTGCAGACCAAAAACTTATAAAAATAAAATTAAAGGAGTGATGAGGGTGAGAGAAGAGATTTGCCCGGTACCCCGGGGCAGGTGGGTGTCCTCAGAAAGAGGGGTGGGTCGAGAGCAGGGTCCTGCCCCTGTGGCAGAAGGCTCCCCTGCCACGCGTGCCCCGGCTGCCCTCAGCTCTGCACACACCTTCATGAGGAGGAAGAAGGCGAGAGTCCGAAGACCGTGAACCGTGGGGATTCCACTCCAGCCACAGGTTCTGGGGGGTCTGGCTCAGCCGGCCAGGTCGGGGTCGCGTTCCTTGTCCTCAGAGCCCACGACTGGCTCTCAAAGAGCGTATCCAGGTGCTCCTTCATGGACAGCTGTGGGGACGTAGGTCTTTGAAGGGCCCCTCACCCCACTTCCTCTTGGAAAAGGCTCACCTCTCCTCCCCAAGTTTCCAGTTTCAGAGGAATATCCCCCTCAGGGATTCTAGTGAAACTGAAGCACAAAGGGACAAAGGAGGTCCCCACCCTGCCCCCAACTCAAGCCCCTTACCCGAGAAGCCATGAAGCGGCCCACCCCTGGTGGGTAGGTGATGGAGGCCAGGATCAGGATGGCCAGGGCGGAGTACAGCGGTTTGCTGGAGGTGGTGGGCAAGAGAGAGGGATGAGGCAATGCCAGCAGTCATGGGAGCAGAGGGGGCTGGAGACCCCCGGGAGAGGGGTGCAGGAGGGGTAACACCCTGACCCAACCCTCTCCGGGGATTTCTGTACCCCTTTCCTCCTCCTCAGTCTTCAGCCCCAGGGTGAACACACCAGGGGCAGTGGGTGGGGGCTTCTCAGGAGCTGAGTGGGTACAGGGAAGGAAGGGGAAGCGGGGCTCGGTGTGGGGCTGAGGGCTGCGTGGCGGGGACACAGTTCTGTGTGAGACTTAAGAATGGGATTCAGGGCCGGAGCAATAGCACAGCAGGTAGGGCATTGGCCTTGCAAGCGGCCAACCGGGTTCGATTCCAGGCATCCCATATGGTCCCTTGAGCATCGCCAGGAGTAATTCCTGAGTGCAGAGCCAGGAGTAACCCCTGAGCATCACCGGGTGTGACCCAAAGAGCCACAAAAATAAAAAGGAAAGCAGGGAGATCAATGGAGAACTGAACCCTGAACCCTGAAGCTAGCAGGGGGGGGAGGAGGAGCGCAGAGTGCGGGCCCTAGAGAGGGTCTTGGGGAGTTAGGCTTGGAAGGCCCTGGGCGCTCAGTAGGAGGAAGGGGCTCAGAGTGTGGGCGGTTTCTATAAGGAAGCTGCAGGCTCTCGGCTGAGACCTGCAGGACGGGGGCTCTCCGAGATCCCCGGGCCCACCTCGTAGCCAGCAGTCTAGAGGTGAGGGGGTTGGTCCTGACGAAGCCAAGGAAGGTCCGCTGACAGAAGAGGTAGGCGCAGCTCATGACGCCGCAGATGGCCCTGGGGACGCCAATGTCAGCGCAAGCCCCTGCCCGGTCGGGGGCTCTCCAGGCACCCCCGCACCCACTCACCCCAGTGCCACAAAGAAAAAGATCTCAGGCAGGTCGAAGGGAACGTCCACCCGGAAGCTGGTCTTGAAGAGGGACGTGATGGTTTCTGGGGAGGGAGGGCAGTGGGTGAGGGATGCCCCCCCATCCCAGAGTCACTGGGCAGAATGAGCTGCCCCCTTCCTGCTGCCCCTCTGCCCCACCACTCACTGGCCCCTCTGCCCTGCTTGACCCCTCACCCTTCATACACAGTCCAGCACAGCTCACGCCCATCCTCTGAGGAAGAGGAGGAAGAGGAAGAAGGGGAAAGAAGAAAGGAAGAGGAAGGAGGAGAAGGAGGGGGAGACGAGGAAGAGAGGGAGAGGGAGGGGAAATAGAAGGGAAGGGGGAGGAAAATAGGGGAGGAGCTAGGGAGGAGGGAGATTAGGGGGAGAAGGGAGAAATGGGGAGGAGGAGGAAAGGAGAGATAGTAAGAGAGGAAGGAGGGGGAGAGAACTGGAGGAGGGTAAATAGGAGGAGAATGGGGGAGGAGGGAAGGGAGGAGGGATGATAGGAGGAAGGCGGGGAGGAGGGAGGACAGGGGGCCCAGGGAGAGGCGTGGGGGGTCTGTGAGGCTCACCCACCCTGCTCGCTGTTGAAGACTGCCAGAAGGCGGAACATGAAGGCCCCGCTGGTGGCGGCGAAGAAGCCTCTCCAGTAGTCCCAGACGGAGAAGTGGGAAGACATGACCTCGATGCTGAACAGGACACCTGGGGGCGCCACTGAGCTCAGGCCGAGTCCCAGAGCCCTGCCCTGTCCACTGTGCAGGAACAGTCGGCTCCCAGGGGGAGCTCAGTCCTCAGGGCAGCCCTTCGGCCTGGGGGCTGTGTGACTCCCATTCTATAGACGGGAGATGAGGCTGGAGCAATGGACTCGCTGGGACCTTTCCCTCAAACTGGTTAACGCCGGACCTGGAAGGCGTTTGCCTTAGACGGGGCTGACCTGGGTCTCCCAGCATCCCATAGGGTCCCTTGAGCCCCGCCAGGAGTAATTCCTGAGTGCAGAGCGAGGAGTAACCCCCTGAGCAACATCCTGAATGCTCCCCTTCCCGTATCTGTGACTCCAGAAAGAGCAGAGCAAGAATCAAGCTGGACAGAGGAGTGAGGCGGTCAGTGGCCCCCAGGCTCCAGGAGGGCGGGAAACTCCAGGGGGCAGGAGAGGACTCACCGCTGAAGGGGGCTGCGAAGACTGTGGCCACGCCCACCGCCGCGCCCGCCACCAGCATTTCGTTCTGTTTGCTCTTGTTCTGTGGGGAGCAGCTCGGGGTCAGCCTCGCCCTCCCCACCCCCACGGTGCCTCCCGAGAGCTGGTCCCTGAACCCCTTACCTGGGACTCCCCAGTGGTCTTGGTGCGCAGGCGGCCCAGATAGGCAGCAATCATCACTGACAGGTGCACGAAGGGACCCTGTGGGAGGCAAAGGCTCAGGATCACTCCAGGGGTCCAGAGCTGTCGGACCGCGTCCAGGGGCACCCACTGTCTCCATCACCCCACGGTCCATCACTTGGGATCTGGCCTGTCTCCTCCCCCTGGGCAGGCCAGGGAGGCACAGGGCAGGGCAGGTGCAGGGGTGTGCCCTCACGCCTGCCCATACGTACCACTTTGCCCAGGAAGAGGGTGCTGCCGCAGGCCAGGGTGCAGCTGAGACCCACCACCTTGGCCCCGAAGTTCTTGATGTCCAGGTAGTCCTCCAAGATCACACCCGACAAGATGGTTTTCAGCTCGGGGATCCCGGAGCCTTGGGGGTGGGGGAGGACAGCGGGTGAGGGGAGGGGCGGTCTCCCGACTGAACTCCCGCACTGCCCTACCCCATGGCCTGTCCCCCCGCCCTGCCCTACCCCGTGGCCTGTCAGGGACCCGAACCCTGTAAACAGGCAAGGGCTGCACTGTAGAGAGAAAGCAATGGGCTGGTTGCAGGTGCTGCATGGGGATGGCCTGGCTCTGATTCCCAGCACCTTGATCACTGGGAGTGACCCCTGAGCACTGCAGGGTGCAGCCCCCAAACAAAACAAAGCAGAAGCTGTGCAAGATGAGGAGCCCGCAGAGCAGAAGGACATGGGGGTGTTCGCCCGCTTCCAGCAGAAACCCAGAGACAGGATGGGGGAGCCCAGAATAGAATCAGGCTGGATGCTCCCCGAGCAACTCTGGCGCAGGCCTGGAGCAGGAAGCAGAGCTGAGGTCTGGGGGAGCTGAGGGTCTCCTCTGGCCCGCTCAGGACCCAGACGACTCTCAGAAAAGCTCAGAGGCTCCACCCCATCCAGGCCTGGCCTCATGCTGTGTAACTCTGGGCAAGCTGCATTACTCCTCTGAGCCTGTTTCTCCAGCTGAGAAATGGGCCACCATTTCCTGTCTCCCGTCACCAGGAGCCTGAGGCTCAGGACAGGCTCGCGCCTGTGGCACCTCTCGGCAGGGCTGCAGGCAGGGGTTAGAGGGCCCGGCTCACCTCCAGAGAAGGGCGTGATGCTCTGGGAGAAGCCAGAAGAGAAGGAGACGAGGGCCACGGGGTACACGGTCCAGGAGAGGTACCGGAGCAGGTGGCTGTCCCCAATCTCCTTGTACAGCCACTTGTGTGCTGGGGACAGTGGGAGTCAGGGGCCATCTGCAGGCTCTGGTGTCCGCACACAACCAGAAGGGGGCGGCTTGGCGGGGGGCAAGCCAGGCCCAAACGCGTTCCAGGACCCCAAGAGAGGATGGACCCTGGACCCAGCTCACCATTCCTGGCTGAGTGACCCTGAGCAAGTGCCTCAAGCCCCTGAGCTTCTTCTGCCCAAGGAGTGGGGGGATGGAAACCCCACATGGGGTCACTGAACAGCCATCCCTCGGACAGCAGCTTGGGCCCTCCCTGCCCTGGGCCACTGTTTCCAGGAAGGCCTCCGGGGAAGCAGAGGAAAAGGTTCGTGCCTAGTGGTGTAGGCGAGGGCCCTGCCCGAGAGGGACGGAGAGGAGCTGGAGGAGGGGGACGGAAGGACCCTCTTCCTCACTCTGTAAATGGAGAAACGGAGGCCCAGAGAGGGGCCGAGCCCGATCATCAGGGTCACATGGCAAAATGAGAGCAAAGCCAGGAGTGGGCGCGGCCAGAAACCCCAACCAGAGCTCTCCCGGCCCCACTGCACCCCCCGCAGCCCCTCCGGCCTCCCAGGTGGCCCAGGCAGGCAAGCTTGCCGGGAGCCGTCACCTCGCACCACGCGGCTGATGGCGAAGTTCATGGTGTAGCTGATCAAGGCCATGAGCACACCAAGGGTCATCAGGAAGTACCAGTCCTCGCCCACAAGGTATAGCTTCTGCTTCAGCCACTCCAGGGCCCCTGGGCAGGAGAAAGGCACAGAGCAGGCAGGCGGGCAGGGCAGATGCCAGCCTGAGAGTCCCTTTAGGGGCCCTTCACCAGGAGCCGCCCCTCTTGCCCTGCTGGGGTACTTAGGGGAGGAGGAAGGGCCGAGCAGTAAAGCTACGTGAGCAGGAAGGTCCCACAAGACTCCCTGCGTCACCCCAGCACCAGAGTGGCCCCACAGCCCTGTTGGTGACACAGTGGACACTGGTCACAGGCTTCAGTCTGCCAGGGAGCTGGCTCTGCCAGGCTCGGGCACAGCCCCCGGCCTGCTTTCAGCCTCTCTCAGCTCCTGCCCTTCTTATCCCCCCCTAGCTCCACGGTCATGCCTCAGGGGCCAGTGAACTTGGGGGGCTCCAAGAACAAATGTCAAGTGCCCCCATCCCGCCTCCTATGCTCCACCAGGGAGCAGAGGGCAGGAGGCCCAGGCCCAAGAGGGAGCAGACACCCTGACGCACAGGGAGGACAGACACCCCCTGCTCACACACACACACACACACACACACACACACACACACACCCCAGGAGAGCCTGGGCAGTGCCATCGGAGTCAAAGGTTAGGACGAGAGATGCTCTGGGCTCTGTCGGGAGTGTCCTGAGAGCATGTCCACTCACCTCGGATGCTTCTGCGGAGGCGGGGACATGGACCCCACAGCTCCTGAAGTGCCACTGGGTTCCCAGGGGTGCCTCGGCGCAGCCCCACCAGCTCCTCCATGGAGTCGCTGACGTTACAGGCAGACGGACTGACTCCGTGGACTGGCCCAGCTTCCTTACCTGTGTGAACCACCACAGGGGAAAGGCAGGGTGCCGCGGGACTGGGGGCATCACAGGCCTGCACTGTGAGAGAGGGGGGGTCCCAGGATCTCAGAGACCCCCCCCCCCTCCTGAGACCGCGGCTCCTGTCTTTCCCACTCCTGGAGCAGACACTGGCTGCTTGGTCACTTCTTCATGGGGCTGGGAGTCGGGGGGGTCACCCCTCGAACGGCTCTGACTCTCCTTCTCGGTCCTGAAACTGCCGCCCCTCAACCCACTCTCAGCTCAGCCCGCAAAGTCAGGAAAACTCCAGGTTCAGAAAAAGAGGCTGGGCTGGAGCGATGGCCCAGCGGGTAGGGCGTTTGCCTTGCACACGCCGGTCTGTGCCAGCCCGGTTCGATCCCCGGCATCCCATATGGTCCCTGAGCACCGCCAGGAGTAATTCCTGAGTGCAGAGCCAGGAGAAACCCCTGAGCATTGCCGGTGTGACCCAAAAAGAAAAAAAGAAAAAAAAAGAAAAAAGAGGCTGCGGTGAGATCTGCAGCTGGCTCCCTGCCCCCCACCCTGCCTGTGCCCACCCTGGCCCTGGAAGGCTCGGAGCAGCCCAGCCCAGCCCAGCACACAGCCCTCACCTCTGCACCCCGTGTCTGCCCTCCTCCGACTCAGCCTCCCTGTAAGCAGCACGGCCACCTGGACAGGTGTGCGCTCCGCCAATCAGCAGAGGGCCCCCTCTGCCCCCCAGCCACGGAGTTTACTGTGGCCACCGAGAATGTCCTTGACAAACCGGCTGAAACTGCCCGGGCTAACTGGGCCGTGCAGGCCAGAGCAACTCAGAGGGACCAGGCCGGGGTTCCCTCCGTGCCAGCCAGAGCTCTGCGGAGCTGGGAGCACCCGTATATGTGCGTGTGCGTGTAGGGGGAAGGGTGGGCTGGGCCCTGGCAGGGGGAATCTCCTGCACACCAGGGCAGTGAGAAGGAGCCATCTGGGGTGTGGCGGAGGGACACAGACCCACAACTGCAGTGAGAACGAGGAGCCGACTGCAGGCGAGGAGGAGGAGGGACAGATACTGGGCACTGTCCACGGCCGCGCTGGTCACTGTCCTGGCTCTGTGCTCACACCCACCCCCAGCAGTGAATCAGAGACCTCAGAGGAAGTGGGGAGTGCTCAGGACTTACTCCTGGCTATGTGTTTCAGGGGTCACTGCTAGTGGTGCTCAGGGCACTGTATGTGGTGCCAGGATCAAACCTGACTGGCCTAGTGCAAAGCAAGCACCCTGCACGTTGTGCTGTCACTCAGGGGTTCTGTTTCAGGAAACCTGGTGTCCACAGCACAGAGGCCAGGCCATAGAGCAGGTTCCCAGGCAGGGCTGCCTAGCTCCCAAGCCTGCACCTAGCTCCGGCCCAGAGTACGGGGGGGGGAACATGAGGGACACAGGAGCAGGAAGTGTTCGGCTCTCAGAAAACTGCACGGGGCCGGAGTGATAGTACAACCCGCCTTGCATGCGGCCGTCCAGGGTTTGATTCTCAGCATCCTTTATGGTCCCCTGAGCACCACCAGGAATAATTCCTGAGTGCAAAGCCAGGAGGAAGCCCTGAAAATCATAGGGAGTGGTCCTGAAAACAAAAACAAAAAAAAAACTGCGTCAGCTCCAGCACTTACAGAGCACTGACTAAATGACCGACTGCGTTGTTCTCACCCAACACAGGTGAGCACAAACTACAGGCCAGTGTTTCAGATATTTGACATGTGCCGCCCAGCTACTCCTCCCTCTGCTTGCCCTCCCACTCCCGTCTCATTCCAAAGGTGGTCAGGACAACATCACCAATTCTCAGATGAAAAGGCTGGATCATGGGGCAGGAGCGATAGCCCAGCGGGTAGGGCGTTTGCCTTGCATGCAGCCGGCCTGTGCCGCCCAGGTTCGATTCCCGGCATCCCATATGGTCCCCCGAGCACTGCTAGGAGTAATTCCTGAGTGCAGAGCCAGGAGTAACCCTGAGCATTTGTGGGTGTGGTCCCAAAACAAAAACAAACATGGTGTTGGTAGGATACGAGGGTCTTTGGTGGCAGTAAGGGCACATTGGTGGTGGGACTGGTGTTGGAATGTTGAATATTTGAGACGACTGTACTATGAACAACTTTGTAAATCACAGTGTTTAAATAAAGTTAAAACAAACAAGCCAACCTATGAATTGGGCACAAGGTTTCTGTTGTCATCCCAGACCTGTCTCAGTGAGGGGCAGCGGCCAGTCCACCATAGCCCCCTGACTGCTTGCGTCCATACGGCCATGCCCGCCCTGGGGGCATGAGCACAGAGAGGACCACAAGCGCCCCTGAGCCTACAACAGTGCCGGAACAAGACTGCGCTCAGGAAACACCTGCCAAGTCACAGGAGTCTGGGGGCCTGACTGGCGGGGGTGGGGAGATACAGCTTTCTGGGTCCTCCCCAAGGCCAAATCCTGGGGTGCCAGGGGAAGAGTCTTTAAAAGTCCCCTAGGCAAGGGGCAGCGGGATAGAACAGGGGTTAAGGTGTCCGGTGCTGGTTCCATCTCCAGAACCATAGGTGCTCTCCAGAGCACAGAGCCAGGAGGGGACCCACTGAACACAAGCCAGGTGTGGCCCAACCCCCGCCTAGGTGACTGGGGCACTCCAGCACGTTCTGGGGACGAGGGAAGGACCATGACTGCCCTGGAAGACAGACGTGCCCGGGGCCAAGAGAATGACTTGGACGACCTTTTGAGCGCCCTCCTGGCCTCTGAGTGTGGCCAGTGTATGTGTGGTGACGCCCGGGGACCGGGGAAGGGGAGGAGGCGCAGGGGTGGAGGGGTGGGGGTGGGGACCAAGGTCTGATGTCCAGGAGCGGTGACTCAGGCCCTCAGCTCTGTGACAGAGTGTCTGCTTTTAGCCACTGGCTCCTGTGTCCTGGCGGGTGGCAGGCTGTGGGCCCCCCACCCTCATCCTACCTCACTCCCAATCAGGAATCTCTGCAGGAGTGACAGACCCTCCCATTGCTCCAGCCTGGCCCCCCAGCTATACTCTCTCCATGGACCCCAGAAATAGCAATGCACCCCCCCCCAAGGAGCACCGCCAAGGTGGGAAGCTCTGTGGGAGCCCAAGAAATGAAACAAACCACACTGTCTTAGACGCTCCCAATCTGGTGGGGAGACAAGTGACCCCCTGGCCTGGGGAGCAGAGAAATCACAGGGTCACCAGCCCACCTGTTGCTACCAGGGCATGTTGAGGGTCCTCCTGCCTGTGGGTCTCCAAGAACCATCCCAGGGAGGAGAAAGCCGGCAGATCTGGAGGAAAGAAGAGCCCCCTCACGCTGTAGTCAGGCAGTGGGAAGGGGTCTCCTTCCAATGACCCTCCCCTCTCCCCCAACTGCTCTGCTTGATGGCAGCCCCAGAGAGGAGCTTCTTGGGAGCTCCAGAACCAGAGTTGCCAGGTGGGGCTGGTATCCCGGTTCCACCACTCACTGCGCTCCCCACCCCCAGCCACCATCCCCTGACGCTAGGGCTGTGTGAGGGGGCAACCCAGGCTGGAGCTGGCCCCAGAAGGCAGGTCAGAGTAGCTGCCTTCCAAAAGTTTCCCATCCTTCCCAGGCCTGCCTTCCCACTGTCCTGAGGTGCCTGCTCTGAGCCCCGGTCACGCTGTCAAGGGGCCTGAGACGGTCTTTGGAGCAAGACTTAGAGACCCTGAAGGACAAGCATCACAGGATCTCCCGGCCCCAGTGAGACCAACCCCAGGCCTGCCCCAGATGCCATAGCTTCCTCCTCTTGGGGACACCCAAAGATGCCCAGCATCCGGAAGCAGGAGGACCAGCCTGGGACGGGCTCCAGGGAATTGGTCAGGGGCAGTTGCTCATTCCAACACCCCCACCCCAGCCAGACTGTCTCTGTCCTTGTAAACATTGTCTCCGCTGAGGCCAGGAGCCTGGTGACCTCCTGGAACCTTTTGGCTGGAGGAGCCCCACCTCCTGCTCTTGGGTTTGTGTGTGTGTGTGTGTGTGTGTGTGTGTGTGTGTGTGTTTTGAGTCACACTCAGTGATGCTCAGGGACTACTCCTGGCTCTGCACTCAGGAACGGCTTCTGGCAGTGCTCAAAGACATATGGGATGCCAGGGACTGAGCCCAGGTCAGACGCATGAAAGGCAGCTGTACCATCTCTCTGGCCCCTCACCTGCTCTGCACCTCACCTTCCATCCCTCCCAGCATGGGGAAGAGGGAGCCCCTCCATCCTGATCCCCCATCCCCTCTTACCAAGGATGGAGACTGGAGAAGACAAGTGTGGCAGGGGGCAAGAAATAGGGAAAACTGTCCTCAAGGAGTCCACACCCACGGGCTGTGGGGGTCTGAACGGCACGAGGCCCCAGGCTGCAGTTATCAGCCTGGAATGCAGCTGTGAGCTCAGCCGTCGTCTCGGCCTGTGTGTTGGTCTGTCATCGGGACCGACTCACTGGAGAAGATTTCCAGCCCCTCTGGGCCACGGAGAGGCCTAAATTTAGCTGGTAGACAAGGGGCTGGCCCCAAGCCCGGGACGGTAGGGCTTTATAAAGCGCCGGCCATCGGAGCCCTGCCAGCTCCCCCAGAGGCCTGCCGCCCACACGCTCTCCCGATCACCCTTGCCTGCCTGGCCAGGCCGGCTGCCTGCCCGTGAATGAGCCACAGGACCTCCTCCACCTTCAGAGCGGAGAGAAGCTTCCATTCCCTCCTCCTCCTCCTCTTCGTCCTCCTCTTCCTCTTCTGCCTCCTCCCGCGCGCTCCCAGCCCAGGACCCACCCATGGAGAATGCCTTGAGCATGTTTTCCGGAGGATTTTGGCAGCTTCATGCGGCCTCACTTGAGCCCCTGGCCTTCCCAGGCAAGTGCCCATGGCTCAGGGGGGGGGAGTCACAAAGGTAGGGGAACCCCACTAGGGGCACTATGGAATGTGGCTGCATCCTCAGAGCAGCCAGGAGCAGGTGCCACACCAGTGGGCCCCGCAAGACAAAGCCAGGAGAACCAACAGCCTGTGAGGAGTAGCCGCGGCCGGGGTTCAGGCTCAGGACCCAGGATCGAAGCCCTGGAAGGCCACATGGGATTGAGAGGTTGGGGGACAGACGTGAGCTGCTCCAGGCCTGGGGGTGTCTGTGGACGCTCTGTGGGCTGGGGGCAGCCTGCCCAGCCCCCATGCAGAGGTGGATCATGGTGGGTGGGCCCAGAGGCAAGTCGAGGCCTGGGGGATGGCCCCTTCCCTCAAGAGTCAGAGCCTGGAATCTGACGCCAGCCGCCCAATGCCCAGCTTACGGCAGTCCTCCCCACAGCCCGTCCTGGGGGGCCTGGCCACATCAAGACTCTGGGAGACACCTATGAGTTCGCTGTGGACGCCAGTGACTTCTCCCCAGAGGACATCATCGTCACCACCTCCAACAATCACATCGAGGTGCGAGCGGAGAAGGTGAGGCCACCTGGACCCTGTGCTCAGGGTCTTTAAGTCCTAGTCCTGTCCAGGTCCCAGATGCTGCTGAGGGCTCCCCTGCAGGGCCAGCTAGAGACCTGACCTGGGCAGCCTCATGGCTACGACATCCCCATTTCTGCCTCTATACACTTCAGGGCTCCGAGTCCTTTCTCAGGGGCAGGGGCTGCAGTGGGAGTCCCAGGGCCCCGGGCTGGGGTCTCCTGAGGGCCAGGAGAGAGGCGGAGAGGGTGGTTCCATCCAGCCAGCTCTCCTGGAGGGCCTGTGGCAGGAGAAGGGTCCCCTGGACAGCAGTGGAGAGAGGTTCCCCTTTGGGGTTGGAGGGATCGTACAGCAGATGGAGCGCTTGCCTTGCATGAGGACGGACCAGGCTTGATCCTCAGCACCCCTGAGCACCACCAGGAGAGAATCCCTGAGTACAGAGTCAGGAGTAAGCCCTGAACTCTGCTAGATGTGCCCTCCCCCTCAAAAAAATAAGAGACACTCTTCAAGCCTCCTGGGACCCCTGAATCATGCCAAGGATGACGGAGGTCTTGTACACCCCCAGACTGGAGGATTCCTTGGTCACCAGGATCTCTGGGCTCCCCAGGAAGCCATGCAATTGGGAAGGGGTGTGGCATGTCCAGCAAAGGGACACTGGTGAGGCGGTGGCGGGCTGGTTTCAGGCTTGGCTAACTCCCTGGGCACCTGGGCATCCCTGCCAAGGAATTTAAGGACCCTGGGCACTGGGACAGTGGCAGCACGTGCCAGGCTGCACCCCGCCTGTGACTCAGCCTGGCTCTCCTGGACACTGTGTGCTGGCAGACATAGGGGAGGGGCCGGTGTCTTGGGTGCCCCAGGGCACAGCTCTGTCCTGTGTAGTCCCCTCATTGCTCATTGCTTAGCTGGGAGACACAGCCTGGAGCACTGGCTCTGTAGGCAGGAGACCCTGACACTTCATTGTCCTCTGAGCACAACTGGGCACAAGTGCATGCTGGGAGTAGCCCCCAGTACTGTTGACGTGCTCCAGATTCGGTTCTGAGCCTCTTCCTCTCTGAGCAGCCCCAGCCCCTGTGAGACTGTGGAGTCATGAACTCACTCCAAGCACCTCTGGGTCTGTCCCTACAGAGCCTCTGGCCACTGTGGCCAGCCCTTGCCCAGAAGCTAGGACCCTAGGATACAGCAGAGCCTTGCTGGGGTTAGGCTGGAGGAAAGGGACCTTCGGAGGGGGTGCTGTGGCTCTGATGAGTGGGACAGGAATGGGGACACCTTCCCTGACCTCTGACCCCCTCCCCAGTTGGCAGCTGATGGCACAGTTATGAACACCTTCGCTCACAAGTGCCAGCTGCCAGACGACGTGGACCCCACCTCCGTGACTTCAGCCCTGAGGGAGGATGGAAGCCTCACCATCCGGGCCCGGCGCCACCCCTCACACGGAGCACGTCCAGCAGACCTTCCGACAGAAATCAAAATCTGAGGGTCCCCGGCTCCTCCTCTCCCTCCCCCTGGCCCCTCACCTGTCCCATTCCCCACCCCCACCCACCTTCCAGAAACATTTCCTCGAGATCAGCTTCCAAGACATCTCAGCACCCCTCTCCATGAGTCCTGACACCCTAGACCCCAGGTGGGTCACCACCCCCAAAAATACAGATATCTTCAGCTCTGCACAGTGCACCCGGCCCCCAGGAACCCCCAGATTCCAGCGGTGGCCTCTGACTATTAGTCTAGCATTGAGATTGGGGTGGGGAAGGGGAGTTCTTAAGAGACAGCACCTTGGTCACGAGAATTAGAACAGGGAGAATTTGGGCAAATCATTTGCAAGACAGACAGACAAAGCTAATCTGTGGGATCACTGCGGACTAGGGCAGGGCAGGGCCTTCCCCTGGGCCCAGGAGGAGGAGGAGGAGGAGGTCTGAGATAGACGACAGACCCCCTGTCATCTATCTCAGGAGCCTGAGGGACATTGACGCAGTGTCCCCCTCCACAGGCCACGCTCCGAGCTCCCCGCCAGCCGGCCGTGTCCCAGCACAGCCATGCACAGAGATGGGGTTTTTCCAATACAACTGGATCGTGACAAACTGCAAAACTTCTGTTTGTTCCCTGCTAAGGCCCCAGGCAAAGGGTGGCGTGAGTCCTGCTCCCCGTTACTCAAGGCCTGGGCTCCCGGGCTGCTACCTCTGAAGCAGTCAGGCAGGAATGAGCACGCATGGGGGTAGGGGTCCAGGTTGTACCCCTGCTTCTCACTAAGCTTCCCCTCCTCCCTCTTCCTTCCCCTTTATAACGTATGAATCTATAGACTGTACGGTGTAAAAGCACTCACGCGCGCCAAACACACACACACATAGACGATATACACATGCACAATACACACACACTCACACATACATGCACACACACTGATACTCATCCTTCAAATGCTCAGCGTTGCTCTCGGTGAAGGCCCAGCTCAGAACATTCTAGTCAGATTTTTCATCTCCATTTTCACAGTGGGGAGATGGAGTCTCTGACAGTGGCCTGATTCGGGGACCAGGGATGAAAGAAGCTGCTCTTGCATGGTCCCCACGGGAGGGAGGGGAGGTTCCCCTCCACCTGCCTCTCTCGGCCTCTGTGTCCTGCCCCACCTTCACAAGCCGGCCCGGGGAGCCGCAGATACCTCATGACCTGGCTCAGGGTCCCATATGCAGAAATGGTGGGGGGGGAGGGGCTGGGCCGAGCCTCTGTCACCGACAGGGTCACCTTTCACCCCTGGGCTGCCCCTTAGGGGCATGATGCAGCGCAGCAGGTCCTGGCCTGGTCTCCTGCACATAATAAACACAGATGCGCACGCTTCTGACAGCACCTGCCTGAAATTCTCAAAACTGGGGTGGGGAGGGGGCAGCAAGAGGGAGCCCCCAGGAAGTGCAGTCATACTTTCCCTAAGATGCAGGGGCAGGAGGGAGCGTGCAGGGGTGAAGGCCCTCATACAGCAGGTCCCTGTTCCACCTGCAGGACCACATAGTCCCTGAGCAGAGCTGGGAGCAATCCCAATCACATGGCTCAGCCTTGCTGGCGGCAGCCTCTCTCTCAGACTCAAGGCTGGAGCACCGGATAGGGCAACCCAGTTTGTCAGTGCGTAGTCACCTCCTGCCCCACACGCTGAGAGCAGCCTCAAGCACTGAGCTGGGAGTACCCCAACTTTACTACCTGTTGCCCCAAACAACAGGAAACCTCCAGAGCTCATGGGAATGTGGGGGTTCTCTGGCACCTTCGCTGGCTCCCCCCCCACCCACCTGGACAGGAATCTCGGAGTTATGTCCAGAAAAAACCTTGCTCCTTCTCTTCCTGTGGCAGCAGGAGGAAAACCCACAGCCCTACTGAGTTCCAGCCCTCTCTAAGCCCAGAGAGGGTGAGCAAGTTGCCTGGAGTCACACAGCCCTAGAGGCCTTAGCGGGCTTGAACTCACGGGAAGTCTGCGGTTTGGAGAGCTGGGGTGCCCACTGGAGGGGACCCACACACAGATTCCTTTCGTTGGGGTTTACAGAGACCAGCAGCCGCTGCTGCTCACCGGGGGCGCCAGCCCAGCCTGGCTGCAGGCAGGGGAGGGAGAAGGGGGTTGGTATTTCCACCCGGGTGACTCACCGGTTCCACTGCGCTATTTGCAGCGCCTCCCTCATCAGCTCAGGGGGCGCGCGGGGACCCACCCCGCCACCCCCCACTTGGGGCCAGGCTCCCCTGGCACTCCCTTCCCCACCCACCCCGCAGAAGCCCCGCTCGCGACCCGCCCCAGGTATCACCAGCCAGGGAGAGGGGCCAGCGACCCCAGAACGCCGCCCACCCACAAACCCGGCAGCACCCTTGCGATGATGAGGGCTGTGCCTGGCCCGAGTGTCCAGCCGGCCACGTCCAGTCTGAAGGACCATCAGGCCAAGGTGACCCCGTGGAAGAGGTGGGCGGGGGAGGTGGTGACAGCAGGCTCCACCCCCGGAGCGGGACAAGCGGTGGCGCCCCCACCCTCTACAGGCTAAACATAGCCCAGACCCGGGCCTGTATCCCCACCCCCACCCTGGGATGGGGGAAGTGTAATTTTAGCAGCCCATTCACCAAGTATCCAAGGTGTGCCAAGCTTCTGCTCCTCCTCACAGCTCTCCTACAAGGTAGTTAAGGTTCAGAGAGGGCAGGCAAGTGACTCAAGGTCACACAGCTTGGAAGTGGTGCAGGGCTGGTATTTGTATCTTTCTGTTGTTGTTTTTGGGCCACACCAAGTAAGAGGGGAGGGTGTTGTTTAGCTTACCCCTGGCTCTGCTAGCAGGGGTCACTCCTAGCTGG
This sequence comes from Cryptotis parvus, assembly GCA_021461705.1. NCBI lineage: Eukaryota > Metazoa > Chordata > Mammalia > Eulipotyphla > Soricidae > Cryptotis > Cryptotis parvus. Next base: position 49,078 of record JAJIBD010009861.1, read on the forward strand.
GCTCAGAGGACCGTATGGGGTGCCAGGAATTGAACCAAGTTTTCCATGTGCAAGGCAAGTGCTACCAAGTACCTGCAGTAATCTTGCTCCAGGATCTGAATTCTTATCAGTGGCTCTGGAAAGAATTAGGGTGGTCGAGGCTGAACCTCCCCATCATTCCCACTCCCATTCTGCAGTGCGGGCTCCCTATGTTAGGGCAGGAGCAAGGGAAGCAAAGCAGTTCCGAAAGAATTATGAGGGTTCCAGGCAGGGCTGGTGACACCAAGGGATTAGGGAACCCGGCAGGCCCTTTGCAGGCTAAGAGGCGTCCTCCTCTTCCCTTTGCTGTAGCACAGCGGGTAGGGGCGTTTGCCTTGCACTCAGCCAGCCGGCCTGGGTTCCATCCCGGCATTCCATATGGTCCCCAGAACTGCCAGGAGTAATTCCTGAGCATCGCCGGGTGTGGCCCAAAAAATAAAATAAATTAAAATAAAAGTTTTATCTAATGACATTAGCTGTCATTAGATAATAATGCATGATTATATAATGAGATCCAAATATAAAATTAAATGTAATACAATAGGGGCCAGAGCGATAGCCCAGCGGGTAGGGCGTTTGCCTTGCACGGCCGGCTTGTGCCTGCCCAGGTTCAATCTCTGGCATCCCATATGGTCCCCCGAGCACCGCCAGGAGTAATTCCTGAGTGCAGAGCCTGGAGAAACCCCTGAGCATTGCCAGGTGTGACTCAAAAAAAAAAAAAATAAAACAAAATAAATGTAATACAATATACCCACTTACGTAAATGAGAGTAGGTATTTTATTATATTGTATTAAAGAATTTTGGGGGCCTGAGCGATAGCACAATGGGTAGAGTGTTTGTCTTGCACTCAGCTGACCCAGGTTCGATCCCCAGCACCCCATATAGTCCCCTGAGTACCGCCAGGAGTAATGCCTGAGTGCAGAACCAGGAGAAACCCCTGAGTATTGCCGGGTGTGACCCAAAAAAGAAAAATAAAGAAAGAAAGAATTTTATTTTCCTTATTTACACATGCTAAAATCATATAGCAATCACAAATTGACTGTCACTAATTTATTTCATGATCATTCGGTTTACTTTTTTTTTTTTTCTTTTTGGGTTACACCAGCAATACTCAAGGGTTACTCCTGGCTCTGCACTCAGGAATTATTCCTGGCGGTGCTCAGGGGACCAAATGCGATGCCGGGATTGAACCCGGGTCAGCTGAATGCAAGGCAAACGCCTACCCTCTGGACTATCACTCCAGCCCCTGTTTACCATTTCTGAAAGGCTTGGAACAAGTAATATAAAGTCGATATTAGGTGCCTAAAGGGGCAGGGAGAGAAGATGGGGACATTGGTGGTGCTGGAACACTAAATGCCTGAAACAGCTGCAGGAGCAACTCCTAAATCACAGTCTTCTTAATAAAATAAAATTTAAAAAATTAAAACTTTAGTTTGTTTTGTTTTGGGAGGGAGGGAAGCACAGGGCTAAGGTGTTTGTCTTGCTTGAGGTTGGCTCACAGGGGTCACTAGTGAGCACAGAGCCAGGAATAGCCCTGAGCATTTATGGGAATGGCCCCAAACCCCATGAAAAATTGTTCTGGAAAAAGCAAAACTGAGAGCAATAGTTTAGCTAGTAGGGAGAGTGCTTGTCTTGCACGTGACCTGAGTTCAATCCCTGGTGCAACCCCCATGTTCCTCCAAGTCCTGGCAGAAGCGCAGAGTCAGGAGTAAGCCCTGAGAACTCCAGGTGTGACCCCCAAACAACAACAAGAAACCCTACTAAAGCACCTTCCTGAGGAAGTTTGCAGCCCTCTCAGATAAACCCGACTTACATGAGCACCTGCTCTCAAAAGCTCCCCGGAGTTTCTGTCTCAGAGCCACAGGCAGAGCCTGAGAGCCACGCCCCAGCCTTGCCTTTACAAGAAAGTTAAGGAACTTGCCTTGGCTGCAGCTGACCCAAGTGGTTCCCGGCACCCATATGGTTCCCCAAGCCCAGCCAGCAGTGATCCCTGAGCACAGAGCCAAGAGTAAGCTCTGAGCACTGCCTGATGTGGTCCCCAAAATAACAACAATAACAACAACAGGAAAAACAGAAAGTTTGGGGGCCAGAGTGATATTACAGCAGGTAAATCTCTTCCCTTGCATGCAGCCAATCTAGGTTTAATTCCCAGCACCTGAACCTCACCAGGAGCATTCCCTGAGCACAACTGGGTGTGGCAGAAAACCACTTGTCACTTGTCACTTATCTTCCCCTTGTTCATCAATTTGCTTGAGCGGCACTAGTAACGTCTCCATTTGTTGTGTGCTAGTGTAGCCCTAGGTCATCTGCTCAGGACAGGAACATGAAGAGCCTCAAACCATTCATTCAGGTCATGGGAACAAGGTCCATCATCATTACTGCTCTTGGCATATTAGAATACGATATGGGTCGCTTGCCAGGCTCTGCCATGTGGGTGGGATACTCTCGGTAGTAGGTAGGCTCTCAGTTCATTCATTTACTGATGCACTGCACAGCTGCGTTGTGGCCACACACAACGCAGAGAGGCAGTAGCAGCTCTGCCCCCATTTTTCTGTGTCTCTGGTTCATCATACCTGGGCTTGAAATAGGCAGGGTGGAACTCCTAACGAGCTGGGCTTGAGATCAGCTTTTCTTGGGTGGAACTCTGGCATGCTGTGGAGTCTGGATGTTGAAAATGGCTGCCATCGTGGTGTGGGGGAGTCCTCTGGCTTCCTCCGGAGGCTCTATTGGGATGGTGGGCCAGGGGCAGAACTCGCCCTCCCTCCTGGATGCCTCATGATCAGTGAACCGCAGGAAGAGCCGGTAGCAGCTCTGCCCCATGTATCTGGCAGCAAACCAAATATAAATAAATGTAGATAAAGGTGAGATACCAAGGCCCTCTCACTTGGTTGGTCTTCCCTCCCCCCAGGAGTCCCCCTAACACCTCCTGGCATATTGAGTAGGCCTATGCTCAGAGCATGTAGGGCCTTGCACAGAGCCACACAGGGCCAGAGATAAGATGAAGATCCTGGCCTCCAGGACCCCAGAGCAGATTCTCTGCCAGACCTACCCCGCTGCTTCTGTCCCCGCCCCGCTATCCCAGAAGGAAGCCCCACCTCCCAGACTCTCTCCCCTCCTCCCCCCATCCATCCCAGTCTGCCTTGGGCCCCAGGCTGCATGCAGAAGATTCCCTATTCTGCCCTTTGCTCCCATACTTGGAACAGTAATTGCCCCCTTACCTGCACAGGTACATTCTGGAACCCTTGGGATGCCTGACAGGTACCCTACCCTATACACACACCCATAGCAAGGTTTCATTTATAAATCAGGTACAGGAAGAGGTGAATATAATAGGACAGTGGGGTAAGGTATTTGACTCGCACTCCAGCTAACCGGGTTTGATCCCCAGCATCCCATATGAAACCCCTGAACACTGCCAGGTGTGGCCTCTAAAACAAAACAAAAACAAAGTAATAAAATAAAGCAATCAGGGGCCAGAGCGATAGCACAGCGGGTAGTGCGTTTGCCTTGCCTGCAGCCGACCCAGGTTCAATCTCCGGCATCCCATATAGTCCCCAAGCACCACCAGGAGTAATTCCTGAGCAAAGAGCCAGGAGTAACCCCTGAGCATCACCAGGTGTGACCCAAAAAGCAAAAAAAAAAAAAAATAAAATAAAATAAAGCAATCAGACAAGTATTTTTGGAGCATGGTTGATAAAGGCAACTGAAACCATAGAAACCATCCAGAAAAAGGACTCCTATAAATATTTTAGAAAGATTTTAGGGAGTCTGTACCCAGGATTGTTCAGGGGCTACTCCTGGCACAGGTTAGGGTATTGCTTCTGGTCAGGGACCAGGCAGTGCCAGTGAGCAAACTTAGGCCTCAGGCCTCTTAGACATCCCTGTGCCCAGTCCACTGAGCGGTCTTCTGGCCCTGATGAATGTTGTTGTTGTTGTTTTGTGGGGTTTGTTTGGTTTTGCTTTATATTAGGGTGCCACACCTGGTGGTCTCAAGGACTTACACTGACTCTGTGCTCAGGGGACACTCCTGACTGTGCTCAGGAGGCCGTATAGGGGTTGGGATTGAACCAGGGTCAGCTATGTGCTAGGCAAGTAGCTTGATCTCTGTACTACCTCTCTGCCCCCATCTTTATATATATATAACGGAAAACAAACGCAGGATGTTTTCAGTTTGGGGTGTAACTCCTTCAGTCATCCTGAATCTGAGTTTATCTAACAGCTCCCGCCTCTTCCATGTGACCTGGTCAAGCCTGACAAGATCAAAGCCCAAGCCAAAGTTGTACGGGTGAGGAGTTGGGGTGCCCTAGGATGGTCTGTCTCCCAAAGGTTGGAAATGATATTGGAAGAATCTGAGAATGAGAATGAAACTGACCACCCAGAATGGATAGACCCAAAGATGGAGGCAGTAACATAACCTCGGTCCTCACCCCCAAAGTCCCCAAGGAACCGTCCATGGACTGGGAGAAGCGGAGATGCACTCAGAATTGATCTAAAGTGAGAGATTTCCAGAACTGTTAAGAGATCTTGGGTGGGCCTCGGGTGAGAGTACACAGGTGAAGACACTGCCTTGCGGGCCGGAGCGACAGTCCAGAGGGTAGGGTGTTTGCCTTGCATGGCAGCCAGCCTGTGCCTACTGGGTCGGATCCCCAGCAGCCCATATGGTCCCCTGAGCACCCCCCAGGAGTAATTCCTGAGTGTAGAGCCAGGAGAAACCCCTGAGCATCGCCAGGTGTGACCCAAAAAAAAAAAAAAGACACTGCCTTGCACACAGCCAAGCCTGGGTTCAATCCCTAGCACCACGAATGAGGTGCGCATGTGAGGTGCCAGGGCTACCTGAGAACAACCAGGAGTGATCCTTGAGCACAGAGCCAGGATTATGTCCTGAACATAGTCAAGTGTGGCCCACCCTGCTTGAGGGAGATCCTGGGGACTGCATAGTCTGTGGGCTACTATGTGATGACCACGAGCCTTGTGACTCCACCGCGATGACATCCACAGTGGTGAAGGGAGGGCTGGTGTGGAAGATAGCTCAATGGTCTGAACACGTGCTTTGCATACAGGAGACCCAGGTCAGATCCCTGGCACCACATGGTCCCCAAATACCACCTATGTTTGGAGCTTGTAGTAGCCCCCGAACACTAGAAGATCCCCCCAATAAAAAAATGAATATAAAGTAAAAATGAATAAAGCTTGAAATGGTGTCTGGCAGAAATGAGTCAGACTGCCTGGGTTAGAAGCTTGACTCTTTGGCCTAAGCTGTGTGATCTTAAGCAAGTTACTTAATCGTTCTGTGTGCTCAGTTGCTCTTCCTGTAAATTGGAGCTCCTAGGATCTACTTCCTAGTGCTGTGAGTCAGTGCACAGAAAGGGCCATGCACGGAGCCGCTGCAGCTTCCAGAGGTCATGTCCTGAAAATGCCAAGGGCTCTGCTACTGCAGTGTAGCTTGTATTTGAACCCTCTACATCATCAGTGTCACCCACACTGCCCCTCACCCTCTCAGATCACACTTAGGTGGGAGCTGACTTGGTACCTGGGGTCTTCACTGCTGGAAAGGCCTATGGAGAAGGAAGAGCTGTGAGGGCCCTGGCCATGGGGGGGTGGGAATCAGAGCTCCGGGGATCTCCCTGCTCTGGAACCTGGCCACACCTCACATGCTGTGAGAACAAAGGCAGGTGTTTGGGGATAAGCACAGCAAATGCTGAGCTGGAAATTGCGGTGGTTTGTCCTGAGCCTGGGAAACCAAGCCCATACTGCTCACTCGGGAGGCAGGGTCACGGAGGGGGGCCTAAAAAATGAGAGAGAATGGGAAAGCACAGAGCCAGGAGTAAGTCCTGAATGCAGTTAGGTGTGGCCCGCCCCTGCCCCGAAGGAGATTCTGGGGTTGGCTTAGTCTGTGGACTACATGCTGATAGCCAGGATAGTAGCTGTCAGAGGTCTGGGTGGGTAGGGTTGTATATAGTCAGCACAGCTGGGCAACTGGCGGTCAGCAGCTCCTGTGAGTGGTCACAGGCAGTCCCCGAGGCCCTGTGGGTGAGGACATCTGGGCAACTAAACTGGGTGGGGCCATTCTGCAGTGCCAAAAGCAGGCCTACTGGGCCCCAGAGAGCCAGAGAGGAGAGGACCATCGGCAATGTGCTGCCTCTGCTTCTCTCCCCTCCTCTTCTCCCCTCCCTCCCTGAACATAGTCAAGTGTGGCCCACCCTGCTTGAAGGAGATGCTGGGGACTGCATAGTCTGTGGGCTACTATGTGATGACCACGAGCCTTGTGACTCCACCGACGACATCCACAGTGGTGAAGGGGAAAGGCTGGTGTGGGGAGATAGCTCAATGGGCTGAACACGTGCTTTGCATACAAGAGACCCAGGTCAGATCCCTGGCACCACATGGTCCCCAAATACCTCTACCCCCTAGGAGCCGTAGCATCCCACAGCCAATGGGGGCAGTTGCTCTATACCAGTTCCTCGGGGAACCCTGCGGGCAGCAAGGAAAACACACCATGTCTAGAAAGTTGCTTTATTTTGAAAAAGTGTCTAAGGCACCCCACAGACTTTGGCAGGATCTAGAGATGGTCCCTGCAGTAGGGACCGGCCAACACCGCCCTGCAGGGCCAGGCGCATAAATACAGAATCACTAGCGGTCACTTAAAATTTCTAGAGGTCTTGACAAGCGGCTGGGGAGGCTGGAACTCGGCTCGCGCCGGGCCCAGCTGACTATGGGGCCCCGAGGAGGGCAGATGGGTTTTGGGAGTAGGCCCATCGCCTCTGGGGGTCCCGGAAGCAGCCGGATGAGTCTCGCCCATCACACTAGCCACCACTTTCGCTGTCCAGACCCTGGGAAACTGCCTCACGACCAGATTAACAGAGCAAAACCAGTTTGAGCCCCAGGTTGCGCGCCACTTGTGGCCGCACGGGTCCACTAAAAATAGTGAAACAGTAATGCCTTTTAATGCACTGCATTCCACGAAGAGCAGGAAAGTTTGGCGGGAGGGAGAGATAAAGAGGGAGAGAAATGACATACAGAACCCGCCAAGTAGTTGAGGTGCGGAGGGGGAGGGAGGGTGGGGACATTGGTGATGGGAGATGGGTTTAGGTGGAGGGATGCTTGTTGGAACACTGTAGAACCAGAACTCAACATGAGCATCTTGCAATTGTATGTCTAAAATGGTGTAATAATATTTGGGGGGAATAATAAAATTAAATTTAAAAAAAATTTCTAGAGGTCTTTACTCTCACCCTTCTTAGGCATGTCCCAAATATATATATATTTAAAAGTTGGCAGCTTCAGAGCTATTCCCAACTCTGTACTGGGAAGTTGTACCCTACATGCTCTGGGGACTATGTAGTGCTGTAACTGAACCAGGGTCAGCCACATGCAAGGTGGGCAAGCCCTTCCCCTCTTCTCTCTCTAGCCTTCACACCCAGACGTCTTGGGTACTTGAAGGCATGACATGCTTGGTCCCTAGTTGGCCAAGGCCAGCAGCCTGACAGTCCACACCTTGCCGTATGGCTCAGTGAAGCCTGGTTCTGTCTTTCTTTATCCCTCAGTGGATACTCCATTGATTGAACAATGGACAGGAACTTGCCTTGTACGCAGTCAACCTAGGATTGATCCTTGGCATCCCATATGGTCCCCTTAGCACTGCCATGAGTGATCCCCAAGCAGCTCCAGGTGTGGTCCCAAATACTCCACCTCCTCTGTTCTCTCCCCCCACTCCCACCCCCTGGCCTTCCCCTGCTTGTTGGTGCTGGCTCTAGGTCCATACACTTGGCGCGGTGCTCAATGGCCATGGTGGGTAGGATTGTGTACAGTTTTGTGACACTTGGGTGGGGTGCCACCAGAATTGGACCCCTCTATGGTGTTTAGATCACACTCACTCGTGGGGTGGAGGTGGGGGATGAAATTTGTGACCCCTTCCCAAGGAGCTCTGCCTTTTCAACCCTGGCTTTGTCAGTTGACTTCTGTGTAACCACCGACTGGTGACTCATGAAGGGCTTCTACTGAGCCTCAGCCAGACAGAGGAGACACTGGTTTGACTGAGATAACGCAAGCTCTCTTATTTGGAGGTAACCATGTTGGTTAGAATGAACATTTGACTTCTGAGGAAGTGGAGAGATAGTACGGTGGGTAGAGCACCTGCTTTGCACTCAACAAACCCAGGGTTTGTTCCTCAACACCCCCAAATAGTCCCCCTGAGCATAGCCAGGAGAGACCCCCTGACCTCAAAGTCAGGAAATAAGTCTTCAGCATGGATGGGTGTGACCCACCCCCAAAATTAATTAAATTTTAATTATCAAATTTTAAAATCAGCTAATTTTTAATTAATTAATTTTAAAAATTAATTTTAAATTTTAATTTTAATTTTCAGAAAGTGCTTTGAAACATGAACACCTGCCTCCAAAGGTACGTGTTAGTGTGTGCTCACATGCACACACACACACACACACACACACACACACACAGATTCTGACCTCTCCACACAGGTCAGAGCACTAGTTCGCCAGCCTGGTGGCAGGGCGACACCTGCTGGTGCAAAGCTGGATGCGCCACCACTGGCTTCACCCTTTCCCTCAAACCTCCCCGCAGGGCTGGTAGGGAACACTAGCCCATGCTCAGCGTGCCGGGGACGTCTGCTATCCATGACATACCTGTGTAACCATGGGAGCAGAAGATGTCTTCTCTTTTTCTTGCAGGCTTGTTCCATGATTGATCAATGAGTATGAAAGCCACTTGGTATAGCACAAGAGAAAGACCATGTTTTGTTTTGTTTTGTTTTTGCCTCTTGGCTTTCTGGACCACACCCAGCAAATGTTAAGGGGATTACCCTGGCTCTGCACTCAGCAATTACTCCTGGAGGTGCTCGGGGGACCCTATGGGATGCCAAGGATCCAATACTGGTCAGGCTGAGTGCAAGGCAACCGCCCTCCCATTATCCTATCTCTGCCCCCCTTCTTCCTTTTCCCTTTCCCTCCCTTTGTTATCTTGTCACGGTGTCAATGCTCCCTGCGTCTGGAGCAGAGAGCATTGACTGACTCTCAGTG
>JAJIBD010009862.1:0-56760 GCA_021461705.1 Cryptotis parvus
AAAATAAAAGGATCACTTTTGGCCCTGTGTTCAGGGATCACTCCTAGTAGGGCTCAGAAGACTATGAACATGAGGCTTCAAGAGAATGCTCCTGCTTCATAATGACTTTTCTTTCACTAAAGTCCCCAAGAAATCTTCACTGACTCTGCAGAAGTCCATAAAATCATTTGAGAATGACTGAATCAAATCAAAGCAAGCTAATAAAGATAAATAATAGATTGAATGAAGAACTTTAAAAGTTAATGGAATAGGTCGATCTAAAGCAATTCAATCTACTCATTTATAAAGCCTAAAACGATACGGCTTTTTGGGTGACACCCACCAATGCTCAGAGGTTGCTCCTGGCTCTGCACTCAGTAATTACTTCTGGAAGTGCCCGGGACCAGATGGGATGCCAGGTATCAAGCCTGGGTAAGCCGTGTGCAGGCAAACACCCTACACACTGCACTAACATTCTGCCCTACGGCTTTATTTTTTGTCCTTCTACCTGCCCACTGGGTATCCTCCACACAGTCATATTACAAGACTATGAAAATGCTCTTAAATCAGCATTGATCAGACATGGAAGTGCTACTTAGAAAAAAAAAAGGCTTCAAAAATATATTTAAGGGCCAGAGTGATATTACAACGGGTAAACCATTTGCCTTGCAAGCAGTCAACCTGGGTTCAATCCCAGCATCCCATATGGTCCCCTGAGCACCACCAGGAGTAATTCATTAGTGCAGAGCCAGGAGTAACCCCTGAGCTTTGTCAGAGTATGATCCAAAAATCTAAAAAAATTCACATATGTTTATATATAAAATAAGTTAGACTAGTCAATGAGTAGAGGTAGGTACTGAGAAGAGTGGGAAGCTAGCACAAAGGGCTAGTGCACATGGCGGACATGCCACAGGCTGGACTCCCAGCACCACCGGGTTGCCCCCAACACTGCTGGGCCAGAGAAGCAATAGGTCAAGCAAGTATTGCTAGGCGTGGCCCTGGAGGCCCCTGAGCAGTGCTTAGAGACATGAAAAAGAAAAACACTGAAACAAATTAAACAGCTTCTCTTCCTTTGGTTTTATACTTAGAAAAAGCCCTCCCTTGGGCCCCGCGATAGCACAGTGTGTAGAGCCTTTGCCTTGCATGCAGCCAACCCAGGGTTTGATCCCCGGCATACCATATGGTCCCCGAGGACCTTCAGGAGTAATTCCTAAGTGCAGAGCCAGGAGTAATCTGAGCATCACCAGGTGTGACCCAAAAAGACAAAAAAAGAAAGTAATTCAAGTAATTCAGGGCTGGAAATAATATAGCAGGTATTGTACTTGTCCTGCACAGAGCTGACAAGGATTTGATCCCAGAACCCACATGGTCACCTGAGCACTGCTAGGAGTAAAAGGAGTAATCCCTGAGCACACAGTTAAGTGTGAGGGCTAAACACTGCTGGGTATAGCTTCCCCCACAAAAAAGTCATTCATTATTCATGCATAACTTTAAATTTACAATGCAATTTTTATAAACGCATCAAGCCACTTAGAATTTGCTTTCCTAATTATAAGGCCAAATCTAATCTATAAGATGAAACTTATAGGAGCTGGTGAGATATTTAAGATTTGGCCTTATAATTAGGAGACAGGGCACTTGCCTTGGACAAGGCCTAACTGGGTAAAATCCCCAACACACAATGGTGTTCCTCACACTAGCATTGCCAGGAGTCATCCCTGAGTGAGCTGAGCAGTTTGGTCTGTCGACCCCACAAAAGACAAAACCTGGGGCAGGAGCGATAGCACAGCTGGTAGGACGTTTACCTTGCACGCTGCCAACCCAGGTTGGATTTCTGGCATCCCATATGGTCCCCTGAGCACCTCCAGAAGTAATTCCTGAGTGCAGTCAGGAGTAATCCCTGAGCATCAGCAGATGTGACCCAAAAAGCAAAAACAAACAACAAAAAGAACCCCATAGGTCGGCCATTCCCCCTCCATTTTGTCGAGCCTGGTGGCCTCGCCCAGGAGCTGCCCTGGGGCCACCAGCCATAGCATGAAGAGCCTCACAAGTGGCTGGGGAGGCTGGAACTCGGCTCGCCCTGAGCCCAGCTGACTATGGGGCCCCCCGGGAGGGCAGATGGGTTTTAGGAATGGGCCCATCACCTCTGGGGGTGTCCCGGAAGCAGCTGGATGAGACTCGCCCACCACACTAGCCACCACCGTCGCTGTCCGGACGCTGGGAGAATGCCGCACCACCAGATTAACAGAGCAAAACCAGTTCGAACCCAGGTAGCACGGCCACTTCCGCTGCGCGGTCCATTAAAATAGTGGAAACAGTAATGTCCTTTAATGCACTGCATTCCACGATGTGCAGGAAAGTTTGGCGGGAGGGAGAGATAAAGAGGAGAGAAATGACATACAGAACCCACCAAGTAGTTGAGGTGTGGGAGGGAGAGGGAAGTGGGGGCATTGGTGATGGGAAATGGGTTTGGGTGGAGGGATGGGTGTTGGAACACTGTAGAACCAAAACTCTACATGAGCATCTTTCAATTGTATGTCTAAAATGGTGTAATAAAATTTGGGGGGAATAATAAAATAAAATGATAAAAAGAACCCCATATAGTCATATGGGGTATATCGTCGGAGCGATAGCACAGCGGATAAGGCATTTGCCTTGCACGTGGCCGACCCATATGGTCCCCAAGCACCGCCAGGAGTAATTCCTGAATGCAAAGCCAGGAGTAACTACTGAGTTACTCAGTAACTACTGAGTTACTGGATATGACCCAAAAAGGCAGGAAAAAAAAAAATTAGCGTGTTCGCAGTGTTTAGGCCACACTCAGCAGTGCTCAGGGGACTATATGGGGTGACAGGAATTGAATCCAGGTTGTCTGCACGGAAGGTAAATGCACTACCTGCCCCACTATCTCTCCTGTCACTCTACCAATTTTTCTATAACTTTTTTAAAGGACTTTACTTGGAAAATTTCACCCCCATTTTATCCTAATGATATAGAAACAGGTTATGTATAAGAGAAAGCCAACAATAATAAGCTAACAATAGGATATTTATATATCCCAGTACTGTTGAATATATACATAAGGAAAAGAACTTTCAGCTTAAAAAGCATCTAAATGGTAACAGTAGGGGCTGGAGTGATAGCACAGCGAGGTAGGGCGTTTGCCTTGCACGGGCCAACCTGGGTTCCATACCCAGGAGTAATTTCTGGGTTCGAGCACCGCCAGGAGTAATTCCTGAGTGAAGAGCCAGGAGTAACTCCTGAAGATTGCTGGGTGTGACCCAAAAAGAAGAAAAAGGTAACAGTAGCTATTTTCAGGGCAGCAGAATCACAGTAAGCTTGAATTTCTTCCCATTTAGTACTTTCCTCTATTTTCCAGTTCATATTAAACCAAAAGGTAGTAAAAAAAAGTATTGTTTTACAATTGGTACATCACAGTAACACCTCAGAAACACACAAACAACTGTTGATCACACAATAATTCCCTCAAAATTTGAAACTTACAAACAAAACGATCAAATTTCACAAGTTTGCATAATAATAGACTGTTAACTTCTTCAAGATGCACTTACAAGAGTTACCCTTAGTAAGAGAGAGAGAAAAATGGATAAACTTAAGATACTTTCTGCAACCCTGAAACAAGATTCTCAATTGGTTCAAAGTCAAAGACTTGGTGGCTAGCGATAAATTTAAATACTTTTGAAAAGCATGAAGTTGGAGGTATGGTTGGATACTCACAATTTTTAGGAGACTAAATGAAGAAAGGGAAAACACTGGAGATCACTGGGGTAGGAGGATGGGGGTAGGTCTGTAAAAGTCATTTGTTTTTGAATACTTCAAGAATGGCTACTTTGCAAAACAATACACAAACCAGTCTCCACAAATAGACCCAGAAAAATTTCCCTTTCATACAGCCAGAGATCACCTGTATTTTCCTGGCACTTCCTTCTACAGGAGCTTAAGCATAGTTCCTGGCAAACAACAGGCACCCACCATATGAAGTTATTATTGTAATTATTTATCCGATCACCAGAACATAAGATAATGCCACAGAGGTTATTTCAGAGCAATAATCCATCATACTTATATCGGTCAGTCTGTTAACTTCTTTCTTTTTGGATTACCTAAGGGAAAACCTAAGCACTCACCAGAATTACCTTTCTAGATTTCCCTCATATCTGATACCGCTTCCAAATGTCTTATGACGATGAGGGCCAGAGAGAGAGGACAGCAGGTAGGGTATCTGCCTTGCACATGGCTGACTAAGGTTTCCCAGCATCCCTTATGGTCCCCTGAGTATTGCCAGGAGTAATCCCTGAAATCCCTGAGCATTACCAGGTGTGATTCAAAAAAGAAAAAAAAATACATCTAAAAGACACCAGTGGTTGCCTCAGAGCAAATGCACCATCTGTTTACCTAACACTCAAGCTCTTGGGTTCCTCTCGATGCTCATATTCACTCCAGCAATGGCTTACTTTTCTTAACCGCTTCTTAATTTGGTTTAATTTTCAGGCTTAAAAAATTTTTCATTTGTGGTGCCTGAGCGGCTAGCACAGAGGGGAAGGCATCTGCCTTGAACGCCAGCCAACCCAGGATGGTTCGATCCCGGACATCCCATATGGCCCCCTGGGCACCACCAGGAGCAATTCCTGAGTGCAGAGCCAGGAGTAACCCAACCCCTGAGCATCCCCGAGTGTGACCCAAAAAAGCAAAAAAAAAAAAAAAAAATATATATATATATATATATATACATACATACATACATACATATATTTAAGGAGTTACGAACACATTTACGGGGTGGGGGGTATTAAGTCATATTCTTCCTAATTAACATATGGTATTATTTCAAATAAGCAGAATGGGGAGACATTTCTTTCTTTCAACAGTGCTGAAGATCAAGCCCATGGCCTCACACATGCAAAGCAAATGCTCTACCACTAAGCTACATTCCCAGCCCAAAATTTGTATTAAAGATACAAACCAGGGGGCCGGAGCGATAGCCCAGCGGGTAGGGGCGTCTGCCTTGCACGCGGCCAGCCTGTGCCGGCCTGGGTTCGATCCCCGGCATCCCATATGGTCCCCCGAGCACTGCCAGGAGTGATTCCTGAGTACAGAGCCAGGAGTAACCCCTGAGCATCGCCGGGTGTGACCCAAAAAGCAAAAAAAAAAAAAAAAAAAAAAAAGATACAAACCAGGGGCCGGAGCGATAGCCCAATGGGTAGGGCGTCTGCCTTGCATGCAGGCCGCCCATGCCGGCCCGGGTTCGATCCCGGCATCCCATATGGTCCCCGAGCACTGCCAGTAGTAATTCCTGAGTGCAGAGCCAGGAAAAACCCTGAGCATCGTCGGGTGTGACAACCCCCCCAAAAAAAAAGCAAAAAAAAAAAAAAAAAAAAGATACGAACCCATCACGGGGTCCTATCCCATTAGTCTCTGATTTTCCTCAAGCTTTATTTAGAGTCCCCTTTTTTGTGGCCTTTTATTGGGGCGGGCAGGGGGCTATACACTTGGCTATGCTCAGAGCTTACTACTGACTGCTCAGGGATCACCCCTCTGGAGGTGAGGGGACCCAAGCGTGATACTAGGGTTCAAAACCAAGTTGGCCATATGCAAGTCAAGCGCCCTATCAGCTGTACTCTCCCGTCTGGCATGTTTACCATGGTTCTGCTTTTGGACAGCAAGCTCTCAACTAGGAACTTGAACTTACAATTCTACTAAAAATGAATAGGCTGTAATTAGCACAACCATGCCCATTACTAACAGAATTTAAAATATCTCTTAAGGGGCTGGAGCAATGGCTCAGTGGATAGGCCGTTTGCCTTGCATGCGGCCGGCTCAAGCCGCCCGGGTTCAACTCCCGGTATCCCATATGGTCCCCCAAGCACAGCCAGGAGTAATTCCTGAGTGCAGAGCCAGGAATAACCCCTGAGCATTGCCGGGTGTGACCCAAAAAGCAAATAAATAAATAAATAAATAAATAAATAAATAAATAAATAAAATATCTCTTAAGGGGTCTATGAGTTAGCTCAAAGGGCTGGAGAGCATGCTTTGCTTGCAGGCCAGGCAGTCTCCAATACAAGGTATCCCAAGCACCATCAGAAACAATCCACGAGCACAGCTCAAAGTAGCTCCAAAGCACTGCCAAAGGTGGCCCAACACAAAACGAAAATATGCATTATATATAACCCAGCGATTCTATCCCTAAGTGTGCATGCATACATATAAATTATGTATACAGAATCATACACTCTATGTACAAAAAATGTTCACAGTAGCATTATTCGTAATGGCTTCAAACTGGAAATGTCTAACAATAGCAAAACAGACAAAACAATTCATACAGCAGAATCCTATGCAGAAACTGGAATGAATAAACTAAAGCTGCACAATATGTAAACACATTTCACAAATGCTGAAGGACCGAAATACAGCATGACTCCATTTATCTAATTCAAACGTGAACAGAGCCACGTGTTGAGGGATGCAGACATGGTGAGAGTAAAGCACAGCAGGCTAGGGCGCCTGCCTTAGACAAAGAAGACCCAGGATCTGTCACCAGCAAGGCCTATGCTGTTGCGCTCCACTCTCCCCCTCTACCCCCAAACCCAGAGTGATTCCTGAGTCCAGAGCCAGAGTAGTGCTGGGTATTCAAAAAAAAAAAACAGAATTATAACAGAAGTCATCCTGACCAGTAAGAGATTAACAAAGGGCTCTGGGGTGCTATTTACTAAAGACTGACAACTGCAGTGATTCACTTTATAATTTCCATTAAGCGGTCTAGATTGTAGAATTTATATAAAACTTGACAATTCTAAAAGAAAAGAGCTTTCTGACATAGTCCAACAACTCTACCCACAATTTTGCTCTAATGTATGTAACCAAAGGACCTTTTCAACAAAGGTCAATCTATCATTTCTTCATGCAGCTACAACCAAAAATCACAGTTCAAATGTAACACTAATAAAAATTAAATCAAACGTGTGAGACCTGGAAAGACTAAAAACATCTGGAACAATGCAGGGCAAATAAATGCAAAATAAAAAGCAATGCAACATCTCGTTCTGAGGTCGAGAAATAAAAGCCCATTAGACAAAAAAGGAGGTCATTTAAAAAGTGAAACAAGCAACAAGCGTGGCACCTCATAAACAAACCACACGTTAAAATCACACATGCTGCATGAAGGAAGGCATCCCTGATTCTGAAGCTGTCATCATAGAGGACAGCCACACCCAAAGTCCCTGACCTTGAAACTTTTGGGAGCAATTCAAATTACTAAGAAACTTCAACCTTCATTGGATCTTTTGTTTGAAATGCCAATATAAGCTGGAAAGAGAATGTGGAAAAGCAAAAGATTCATGGAGAGGTACATGAATTATTCATCACAGAAGACTAGAAGAAGGACTTCTAACAGGATTATTAAACCTGCTGAGTTTGAGAAAAATACCTGCAAATAATAATTTGAAATATAGATCTCAAATTTAAAAGTCATAAAGATAGTCCAGAAGAAGCAGGGCTTAAAAATAATATCAAAGGGGGCTGGAACGATAGTCCAGCGGGTAGGGCATTTGCCTTGCAGCGGCCGACCCAGGTTCAATCCTTGGCATCCCATATGGTCCCCTGAGCACCGCCAGGAGTAATTCCTGAGTGCAGAGCCAGGAGTAATCCCTGAGCACTGCCAGGTGTGACCCCCAAAACAAAATAGTAATAATAATATCAAAGTTTTAGGGCCAAGTACACAGCTCACAGAGCACTTGCCTTCCATGTATTCAAATTCCCTGCAATAGCAAGAAAAAAAATTAATTAGAATTTAAGTGTACCAGGGGCCGGGCGATAGTCCAGTGGATAGGGCATTTGCCTTGCACGCGGCCGACCCAGGTTCAATCCCCTGCATCCCAAATGGTCCCCCAAGCACTGCCAGGAGTAATTTCTGAGTGTAGAACCAGGAGTAATCCCTGAGCATTGTCAGGTGTGAACCAAAAGCAAAAAAAAAAAAAAAATTAAGTGTACCCCGATAATTTTTCTTTAAACCATACTGGTCTTTAGGAAAGCTGATGCGTCCTCAGGCTAAAACCTGAAAGCTGCTCTAACTTACATTTTAGGAAAAACTGTTTAAGCAGCAATCTGTAGCTGGATTCAAGGATGCAGTTGTTCTACAGCTTCAATTTTCCAGCACCTAGTAGTGTCTGGCAGAGAGCACCCAGAATGATTGACAGTTTTGTAATGTTTCAGTCTTACCAGGAAAAAAAACTCCACACATTTCCAGCATATGAATGATTTTAACTCACCAGTCACCATGTTGCATGTATTTCTGCTGCTTGTCCTGAGTTCTTAAGACTTGTAACATTCTGAAGAAGACAGAACAAAGAAGTTCCTTCCATCCTCAGCCTCTTAAGTTTTAACTTTGTTCTTAAAAATAACACAGTATATTAGAAAGAACTACCCCATCGTTATCAAATTTGATAGC
The DNA here is from genome assembly GCA_021461705.1 of Cryptotis parvus. Lineage (NCBI taxonomy): Eukaryota > Metazoa > Chordata > Mammalia > Eulipotyphla > Soricidae > Cryptotis > Cryptotis parvus. The sequence continues at coordinate 8,447 of JAJIBD010009862.1, forward strand.
CAATTTTACTTCCTCTTAGTTTTTTCCCTTAAGCTCAATGAGGTAAACTGTGAAGTATCCAAAATTAACAGCTGTTTTGTCTGAGACAATACAGTGCGTATTTTTCTAGGATGAGCCCCTCGAATTTAACTCCCTGGCACCATAAAGCAGTGCTGTTTTACGAGAGAGAGAGAGAGAGAGAGAGAGAGAGAGAGAAAGAGAGAGAGAAGGCTGAAAGGGATCAAAACCCTACATTAAGTGTGACTTTTGCAGCGATCCAAAGATTCTAAGAATTTCTACTGGGAAATTTCGGAATTACAAAAATGGCAAAACACTAATTCTCATGCGGAATTTTATTCTGGGCAACTTTCTAACTGAGCAATAGCGGTTCCTAGGTCGAACACAGCACGGCAAGCCACTCCCACCCACACAGAAGAAAAGGCTGCATTTAATGACTGCAAGTGGCGATTTCCAGCTCGGGGAGTTTCGCAGCGTCCACGGACCAGGAGCTCCCTCCAGGGCGCACAGCGGTGACGTGTAGGTATAGCGCTGCTGGAAGAATCACTTTCTAACCACAAAAAAGCAGGTAATGCTCGCGGACCTTCCAGTATTATCGCTCCCAGCACAAAGCACCCAAACAAGGGGATAAAACTGCAGGGGACTCGCGGCTCTCAGCCTAACCGAGCTCGGTCTGCGAAGCACCCTGTCCACGTACCCACCCTGCACATGGGCCCCGGGTCACCGCATTCTTCGAGAAGCAGCAATCTCGCCCGCTCGCAGAAGAGCGGGGCTGGAAACCAGACCGCAGAGCCGGTAGATTTCTCCCCAGGCCTAGGCCACACAGGTCTGGGGACGTCACCAGAGCAGGAAGGGCCCAACCCGAGCCTTCTCCGCACAGTAAGCCGCCCGCCCACCGCCCCTCGGCGCAGCAGGGGTGTGCAGCGCGCCCTCGCGACGGCGCCGCCTCCCAACAGCAGGGCGCGCGCCCGCCCGCGACCCCCCGACTTCCGGGGCGCGCGGCCCAGAAAGCCGCCCTTGCCCTCGGGCCGCAGCTCCGGGAGCCGAGCGATCCGGGCCAAGAACGCGCACGTCGGCGGCCACGCGCACCGGGAGGGCCGCAAGCGCGCGCGCACCCGCGCGTATAAACAGGCCCGGCCGAGGCGAGCGCAGGGGGCGCGTTCGCGCGCCGCGCCCACCGGAGTCTCTGCCCGCACCTCCCCCACCCGGAGAGCGGGGGCGCGCGAGCCCAGGGACGTTCTCAGCTCCGGAGACGCCCCGAGGTCTCCTGGGCCCAGCGGCACTGGCCCGCCCGCCCGCCCCCGCCCGCCGTTGTGTAGGGTGGGCCTGCTGTCTCAGGCCAGCCGCATCCCTGCCCCTACTAGAGCCCTCACCCGGCGACGTCGCCGCCGCCGCCGCCGCCACCGCCGCCGCCGCTCTACCCGCTGGCCCCGCAGCACAGCTTGGGGCCCCGGTTCTGCCGTCCCCGCTCCAAGACCGACAGGATTTTCTCCTCACAGCTCCCTGGGCGCCATCTTACATTCAACCCCCACAGCCAATGGGTGCCGAATGCTCCTCTCGCGATAATTGGAGCGGCGGATACCGCGAGAGTTGAGGCTGCCTCCTGGCCAGACTTAAAGGGAACGCTTTTTCCGAGGCGCCGGGCCGGGATTTGGGTTTAGCAGTTGCGAGAAGAGCCCGGGTGTAGAGCAGAGTGCCCCGCCCTCGACGCCCCTTCTTGGGCGGGTGGAGTAGGGACTGGAGATGAAGCTAGCCTAAAAGCCCAGACTGGCGGGGGGCTGGGAACGCGCCCCGGGGACCCACCTGCCGCCCCTCCCAGGGTTGAGCTGGGCGGGCGGAGTCAGGCCTTTTTGCTTAAGGTGGCCCCCAGGGTCTCCAGTCTCGGCCGGCGCCCCCACCTTACCCCACCTAGAAACCTAGCTTACTTCCTCCGGCAGTTTCCTAGCTTTGGGGGTACCCCCCCAATCTGCCATCATTCGAATTCAGTCATCAGCGGACCAGTCCACCTTAAAGTGGGCCTCTGGTAGCCGGTGTTTGTATACAGGGAAAATGTGGAGGGTGTTAAAGCTACAGACACACACAGGACTCCTGGCGACCCACGCGGCCCAGAGGGTAGGCAGCCTGCCTTACCACTCCCTTAGAAAGGCCTCTGGACCGCTACACTTGTTCTTCCTGCCCTAGGAGAATGCCTGGCCCAGGAGGAATCAGGGAGCCCTCTCCTGTAGTGCCTAACCGGTCACCGCATCGTCCTGAGCTAGATGGTAGGTAAACTTGGATCAAGTCTTAAGCTTCCCGTACTGAGCACTGGTAGGTCCTGTAACGGTTGAGAGCCAAACCTCTTGACACACAACCTTCCATTTCCCTCTGGCAGTTCCTAAGGCAGGAACAGGGTGGTGCCCAGGGTAGGTGCCAACACCCCTGCGATCAGGTACACAGGTTAGCATCAGGCTGAGGCCCACCGTGGTCAGCACCACGAAACATCTGTCCTGCTAGCAGCATCTGTGTGTGCGCCTTCCCCTCCACCCCACAAGCGGCATGTCCCAGGCCCTCAGCACAGGAGAGCAGACACGCGAGAGTCCGAAGGATTCAGCTGCTCTTTATTAGTCTGGGAATCAGCCGTATCCAAGAAGGGGAGGTAGGTCCATTTGGGTTTCCAGTTCACACTTTGCCTGGATCCTCCTTCAGTGTCACTGTCCGATTGAAGACAAGCTGGAGAGCAGGAGAAGCATGACTGAGCCAGAATAAGGCCAAGAGGCCCCGGGGAGGGGGAGTCTTAGCACAGACAACACCGGCTATTAGCTCCTCTGGAGCTGAGGGTCAGGGGAGCTGGGATGCTCTCAATTTCAATGCTTTGGTTAGATGGTTCTGGGTCCACATTTTACAAGGGTTTTATAACAGCCCCTTGGCCTAACTTCCATGTTGAAAAGTACAAAAGCAGGATCTGTGAAAAATGTGCATCGGGGCTGGAAAGATGGCTCAACCAGCTAAGCACATGTTTCGCATGTAAAAGGCCTGGATTCGATCCCCAACACACTATATGGTCCCATGAACACTGCCAAGAGTAGCTCCTGGGCCTGACAGGTGTGTCTCAAAAGAAACAGATTTTTTTGAGGCTGGAGCGATAGCCCAGCGGGTAGGGCATTTGCCTTGCATGTGGCCGGCCTGTGCCAGCATGGGTTCGTTCGATCTCCGGCATCCCATATGGTCCCCCGAGCACCGCCAGGAATAATTCCTGAGTGCAGAGCCAGGAGAAACCCCTGAGCATTGCCGGGTGTGACCCAAAAAACAAAAACAAAACAAACAAAAAAAAGAAACAGATTTTTGTGCAAGGACTTAAACCTCTGAGTTTGTTTCAATAGCAGAAAATGAACCCCTCCTTATGGTAAAGTGTTATGTACTAAACTCTGTCAGCAACAGTACTGTAAACCACAATGTAACACACACACACACACACACACACACACACACACACACTCATCAACCCATCTCTCATAGAAGTAGACTGGTGGGGGCGGAGCAATAGTCCAGCGGGTAGGGCGTTTGCCTCGCACATGGCGGGTTCGATCCCGGCATCCCATATGGTCCCCCTGAGCACCGCCAGGAGTAATTCCCTGAGTGCAGAGCCAGGGAGAAACCCCTTGACCATTGCCGGGTGTGACCCAAAAAAGCAAAAAAAGAAGAAGTAGACTGGTGGATAGTAAGAGGCAATGAGGTATGTGTGTGTGGAGGCTGGAAGAATGACGACACTGGTGAAGGGAGTGGTGCTCAAACATTGTATGCCTGCAAAGCAAGCATGAATAATTTTATAACTTCACAGTGACTAAACTAAAAAATAAAATTTTTGTAATTAATTAAAATCTAAGAAAAAAGGAAAGAAAAGAAATAAACCCTATTTCATGTGGTCAAGATTAATGGAGAAAATCAAGCAGTATTTGGCATAGGTCCATAGGTCTGGACTGGTGCCAGTCCACAGATGTGAAGAGGTTAAAAACCACTGGCACTGCCGTGGAAAGAGCAAGCAGGTCATGGTAAATACCTACCTGTCCCTGGCGGCTGTCTGGGTCCACAGAGAAGTAACCAAGCCGCTCAAACTGGAACTTGTCAAAGGGCTTTGCCAGGGCCACAGAGCAGTCCACTAAAGCTGTGTCCACCACTTGTAGTGATGCCTGAAAGCAGGAACTCAGATGGCCAGCCCTCTGGGGAGGCCCCCCCCCCACCCCTACTCCACATCCCACCGCTTACGGGTTCAGGTCACTTAAGAATCCACCAGGCACCTCAGAAGGATCCTCTGGGTTCTTGTGTTGAAATCTGCAGCCAGAGTAAGGTTCAGTCGTAGCCGTTGGGCAGTCTTAGTAGGCAGTGCCAGTTTCCAACATGCCCCCACCCCAACTCTGTTCACTCACAGTCGATCATAGAGTCGGATCTCACACTTGAGAGGCTGTGAAACCCAGTGTATAAAGGCCTTGGGTTTTTCTCCAGCATCTGCTCGTCTGCAGGTCACCTCCAGGGTTTTCACACAGCCATCAGGGCCCTGGAGGTCAAGGGTCAGAGACCTGTGATCAGACCACTCCCCAGACTGGCCCCAGCAGACATTCTGGTAGGAAAGCTGCAGCCGGCTCTCACCTTTATAACTTGCTGTAGCTCAATGACATAGCCTGTGTGCCTCAGACCCACCGGCTGGCCCGGTGCCAGGCGCTTGTAGCCTCGCTCTGGCTCCTAGAAGTATAAAGGCAGGTTGACCACCATAGGTTGCATGAGCCAGACCAGGACAAAAGGCTGCTTCTCCCCCATCCCCGTTCCTGACAAGGAATAGTTTGTCTGAAGCAGGAAGAAGAAAGGACCTCAGGACTAGTCTTATTTTTGAGCAGCAAGCACAACCCTCCACTCCCACTCACCTCCTTGAAGTCAGTCCTTTCAATGAAGACAACTGGTTCAAAGGGAACCTGATGGAAGCCCTTGGTCTCATCAGCTGGAAAGTTGGGCACCTGGATGTCCAAGGACTGAAGCAGATGGGTCTGAGTCACAGGAGGCACTGGGACTTTCCCAGGTCCAGGCCCAGAAACAGGCATGCACGATCCCCAGACACATTAAGGCAGGCCTACCTTGGCAGCAGGAAAGTTGGTGACAACAACCTGTAATGGCTCCAAAACAGCCATGGCCCGTGGAGCTGTATCATTCAACACATCCCGCACGCAGGGCCTCTAGCAGATGTGGTTCCATCGTGGTCTGTGCCACTGTGACCCCCCACCTAGCAGAAAAGTTAGTATCAGTCACTGTTCCAGACCCATGCTCACCGCTCACCCACACCTGCACACCCGGCCAGCGGGGCTATACCCGAGCACAAAAGTTGTTGATGGCCTCGGGCGGGAAGCCCCGCCGTCGAAGGGCTGTGAGTGTGAAGAGCCGCTGGTCATCCCAGTCTCTACAGAGGCAAAGAGATGGGAGGAGGCATTTGGTAGCAGCACGTCATTAGTGGCAACAAGCTTCCATGTGCCAAACAGCCATACCTACCGCACAGCACCAGCTGCCACCAGCTGGAGAATTTTCCTCTTGGAAACAACAGCATAGTGCAAGTTGAGGCGGCCATACTCCCACTGAACAGGGCAATAGACGTCCAGCATGTTGCACAACCAGAAGTAGGAAGACCGTCTGGAGGGGAGGGAGAGGAGGGTCAGGACTGGCCACCTTGGACCAGGGAAAGACCACAGGAAGGGCTACTGGAATATCACTAGGCCATCCCACCCCACTGGCCCACGTTCCCTCACCGCGCCTGGAATTCCTTGGTGCAGAGGGAGTGGGTGATGTGCTCGATGGAGTCACAGAGGCAGTGTGTGTAGTCGTAGGTGGGATAGATGCACCTGGGGGGCACAGGCAATGGGCCCACCGTCGCCCAGCCACGCCGCCCGCGGGCCCACCGCCCAGCCGCGCCCGGCGGCCCACCGCCCAGCCCGACGCTGCCCGCCCGGGGCCCACCGCCCAGCCCGACGCTGCCCTGCCCGGGGCCCACCGTCCAGCCCGACGCTGCCCTGCCCGGGGGCCACCATTCCGCCCAGAGCACACACCCACCATTTATCCCGGTGCGGTGATGTGGGGGTGTACTTGACTCGATAGGCCACAGGGTCCATTTTGCCATCCTCCATCACCAGCTTCATCCTCAGAGTGGCCTCACCCTCCGCAAACTTGCCTTTGCGCATTGCCTAAAAGGACCAGGGATTCAGGCTGCCACTCGGCACCGAGGCACCTTATCCTGAGCATTCTGACCCCCTGCAAGCCCAAGCACCCCTCCAGAAGCCCACCTCAAAGAGCAGCAGTGACTCCTCTATGGGACGGTCTCTCCAGGGTGACGGCAGAGAGTTGTGACCTTTGAGCTCCTCTCCTCGCTGATGGCACACATATGCCTGGCCCCCTGTGGGGGAAGGGATGTGAGCAACCAGCATGGCTATATCCTGCTCAGCCCACCTGGCTCCACCTCAGGGCCCTCGTCTCACCTGTGGATGAGTTCCAGAGCCCAGGCATACAGCTGGTCAAAATAGTCAGAAGCATATGTCACCTTGTAAGGTGTGTAACCTGGAGCAGAAGACACCGTATGAGCAACCACCCATGGACACATGACTACCGGTTTGGCCCAGATCTTGCCAGTTCATACCCAGCCAGGTCACCATGTCATAGATGGCAGTGAAGAACTTTGCTTCTTCCTTCTCAGGATTGGTGTCATCAAAGCGCAAAAAAAACAGATCCCATTGTTGGCCTAGAAGAATTGCAGTATCTGTGAGCTTTGCATTGACTCTCACAATCCTACTCAACTCAGCGAGGCATTCTAAGAACTGTCCCAGGCCAAAACAAGAAATGCTTGCAAGAGGTTCCACTCATCTTCCAGTGTCTGCTCTGAACAAGCTATCTCTTAGACCAACTTGGAACTCTTCTGAAGCTTGCAAGTTGCCCTGAGAATTTCTCCAAATGTGAACTTCCTCTTCACCTGATCTTCCCAGTGAGCCAATGGACTCCTAGGTACCTAGGAACCAACCCTGACTCCAGCAGGGAAGGCAAAAACAAAGATGCTTTTTTTTTTTTTTTTCATTTTTGGGTCACAGCTGGCAATGCTCAGAGGCTACTCCTGGTTCTGTACTCAGGACTAACTCCTGACAGTGCTCGGGGGACTATATAGGATACTGGGGATCGAAGCCAAGTCAGCAGCGTGCAAGGCAAATGCCCTCCCTAGTGTGCTATAGCTCTGGCCCTCAAGATTTACTCTTGATTCTATATTCAGGAAACCATGTGGGGTGCCTGGGTGATCTGGATGTAAGGCAAGCATCCTACCCATGTCCTACCACTCCAGCCCTAAGGAAACCTCTCTCAAATAATACATGGGAGTGGCAAGAGACCACCCTGCTTGTCACTAGGTACACACTCACCTTGGCATAGCCAAAGTTGAAATTGATGGCCTTGGCGTGTCCAATGTGCAAGATCCCATTGGGTTCTGGGGGAAACCGGTGCGCACCTGAGATAAGGGGAATGAGAGCAGAGGAATTAGGTAAGCAGCCAGATTATCCTAAGTGAACAGATGCCTGTTCCCAGGTTCACACGGACAGGTGCAATGGAGCAATGTGACAGTAGCCCAGGTGAGCCAGGCATCTGCTGTGGGCCGGGCCCGTCTGGCGTCCTCACACACCTGGCCCCCCGTGAGCTCCAGGTGCTGCTTTAGCAAATCCATGGTATGGTCTGTGATGACATAGCCTGGAGTCTTGTAGTTTTCACCTGCCAGAAACAGAGTAAGTCAGAGGACCAGGGTGCAGCCTCCCTCACAGTCTGGCTGCAAAGGGCCCCAGCGGCACGCCACCCGGCCCCGGCAGAACAGTCTGGCTGCAAGAATTACCTCTCAGGCCTAGCTCTCCCCAGAGTTTCAACCTGCTCACCAGGCTTGTGGAACTTAAGGGCCTCCCCTCGGAGCTGTTCCATCAGCGAGAGGGTCTGGCCAGCAGCCTCACCTGCGGAAAAAAAGAACGAAATTTATTTTCTGGTTGGAGGTACCAAACCGGGTTAACTACAGAGGGCCTGTCAGCACTACCCAAACCCTATAATCTGAATAAAACCAATCAGGTAGGTCTTCTCCCAATCTCAGAAATAGGAAATATTATGTCACTGCAGACCCCAGTGTTCTAGGTTAGGACACGTGGTTCCCACAGTGCTAGTTAGAACATGATGAAACAGTTTAAGGCTTTGCCCTCTTCCATCCAGAGCTAGGTTATAGACATTTCAGACAATTGGGGAAAGAAAGAAAACAAGAAATATTAAATCAAATTTTCTGGGCCTCTTCAGGCCACTGTCTAGGTAAAGAGGAAAAAGCAAACACTAGAAATTCAGTTTTGTAGCAGAAGGCACAGAGTCGAGTAAGTCAGTGGCCTGCAGGGAGCAGCCGGCTGGAAAGCTGCGTCATCAGGAGCCACAGGCCTCTCACCATTCTCCACCACATCCTTTGCTGCCTTACGATCTGCTTCTTCTGGCCGAGCCTTAGCCACCTGAGGAAAGCCCAGAACTGGGTCAGGGTCTCTCCTGGAGATCATCAGAGCCAGCCGCTCCTGGGGCCCAAACACCTTACCACACCTCACACCTAGGACCCGGACCAGGCTCAGCCATACCTTGGACTTCTTCTCCAGATCAGTCTCTGTCTTGGGACCCAGAAGGTGGAGGACCTGAGCACAGACAAGAGACAAACATGGACAGTTGTGTTCTCTTCTGAGGAGTTCCTGATTAACCCCATTTATTGACCTCAGGGCTTCCTGGTCGGCTACTACTACCTAGGAAAGTCTGTCTGCCCAATCCACCTTTTTTTTTTTTTTTGGGTCACAGCAATGCTCAAGGGTTACTCTGCACTCAGGAATTACTCCTGGCAGTGCTTGGAGGACCATATATGGGATACCAGGGATTGAACCCAGGTCGGTCACGTGCAAGGCATATGCCCTACCCGGCCCCTGCCCAGTCCACTTCTGCTAGGTTCTTCTGCTTCAAATTTTTATTACCTGAGTCCTGACGGGCTCAGGTAATAAAACTGCCATTTGGGGTCAGAGCGATAGTACCACAGGTAGGGCATCTGCCATGCACACAGCTGACCCGGATTCAATCCCCAGCATCCCATATGGTCCACTGAGCACGGCCAAGAGCAAGTCCTGAGTGCAGAGTAAGGAGTAACCTCTGAGGACTGCCGGGTGTGACCCAAAAAAGACTAAATAAATAATAAAAACTGCCATTTTTAGAAAGTGGTTGAGCCTGGCATGGAGATAAACAATCTACCCTAGTCACCATCCTCATGAATCTAAACCAGGATCCTGAAATGCCCATGACATCACCCTTAAAGATAGGGAAATTAGTCTTATACCAAGGGGAGGTGGTGGAGGGAAGGAAACTGAGGTTCAAGTAAGGCAACTCATCCCAAACTAAGCACAGCTCAGAGAAAACAGTTTAAGGTGTTACTGCCTTCACTGCGCGCCCAAGTGCTGTCTCCTCCCTCCCTGGCCCCTGTTGCAGTTTATCTCACAGTGGACTCTTGGCCCCTGCCTAGATCTTTGCCTCCTTACCCACCTGCATGTCCACTTCATGCTTGACCATTTTGCCATCTGCCCACTTGAGTGCAGCCCGAGCTTCTCCTAGGAACACAGGCACAGGGAGCTGCAGAAAGGCAAAAGAATGCACTTCCCACCCTTCTTCTCAGACCAGAGTCTGGGTCCGGCCAGAGCACTGTGAGGCGCCCGTAAGGGCATCCTACCCTCCCCCACCCCTCACTCCACGCCCAAGCACGAATGAGTCCCCTGTCCATACACCTCCTCACCCATCAACAGCCCCATGTTGAAATGATAACGCTCCGCCAAGAGCTGGGGCTTGTGCCGACTGATGGCAGCCTCTACCTGCAAAAAAGCAAACCACGCGATTCACGAAAGCCTCCAAAAAACGTTCTAGGGATCCACGGCCTCCCCGTTGGGTCTTCCTGGGTGGAGCAGCTGAGCCACTCCTTTTCCCAGAGTCAGGGGAGGCAGCAACTTCCTGGGGAACAGACTCACAGCTTCTTCAATCTGCTCTGGGGTGACCGTGACGCCCACACCACATTGCTGTTCAAAGTCCGCAGTGTTGATGGGGTCCAGGGGATGGCTTCGCACATACTCAAGGGCAGCTGTGAAAGGAAGGCCGGAGTCTGTGGCAGCTCAGCTCAAAGAAGCAGGCAGGGGCATAAAGCCGAGTTACAGTACGGGCTCCTTGTGCCTGAAGGCTTAAGAATTGCATCACCCGGCCGGAGCAATAGCACAGTGGGCAGGGCAGTTTCCTTTGAACGCAACCGACCGGGTTCGATCCCCGGCATCCCATATGGTCCCCTGAGCACCGCCAGAAGTAAATTCTGAGTGCAGAGCCTGGGGATTGCCGGGTGTGACCCAAAAAGAAAAAAAAATCACCCTTCGCCAAGCCCTTGAAGCACAGAAGCAAAAAGCTGAGTGGAGAACCGGCTCAAAGGGCAGTGCATGCTTTGCATGCTGGGGTCCTGGGATTCATCCTCAGCTCTTCCTGGTCCCTCTGCAACAAGTCAGGAGAAGCCCCTGATTATTGCTTGGCGTGGCCCCTACTACTAAAAATTCTTTAAAATAATGAAACATAGATCCCTCTCCCAGTCTCATCGGCCACGGCCATCTCTGTCCCTGACAAGGCGCTGTAGTTTAGACCAGAGTGCAAAACTTAGTAGGCACCTCGAGCCACGGAGGAGCTCGGGCGATCGAGCAGACGAGAGCGAGGGATTACAGGGGAGGAGTTGCGGTGGGCGCGGCAAGGTTCTCACCACTCAGCTGGAGCTCGGTGAGGATCTTTTTACTGGCGATGTAGCTCACGAGGAAGGACAGACGCCGGGGATCCCGGAGTCGGGAGGCTAGACCGTAGAGCAGAGTCCCAGTGGCCTTGTCGATGGTGGAGCCCAGAGTCTGATGCGCCTGGGGTCGGAGGGGGGAGAGAAAGCCCACGACCAGTGAGGCAGGCGAGCGGCAAGGCAGGGCCAGCCCCGGCTCGGGGGCTGCACTGGCCACACTCAGCAGCCCCACACCGCGAGACGGGGGTTCGCACCTGGGTCGCCGCCTCGCGCAGCTGCGCGCTCAGAGCTGTATTCTTAAGCGTCTCGCGGGCCTTGTGCTCGCTCAGGCCAAGGCCGGTAAAGAGCGACAACGAGTCCAGAGCCGCCATCGCAGGAACACCGGAAACCGAAAGGGATCGCTGGTGCCCCAGGAGCTTTGGTATTAACCCACTGACCAATAGGAGAACGGAGTCGCTAGCAAGAACCAATGATCTCCGCCCTTGGAGGCGGAGGCGGGGCTCCGCGGGTTGGTAGACGCCATTTAAAGGACCCAGGGCCGTCGAAGCGGCCTTTCGCTGCGCTTTACTTTTTGCCTGCGAGTTCCCGGCGGCATTGCGGGTGCAGCGGAGGTTTCCGCTCCCGGGAAGGGAGGCGGACACGGGTGTGGCCTTTTTGTGTTTCGACGTTTCCCCCATCAACCCTGGAAATCCTAATTCTGATTTCGGGATCAAACGAGTCCCAGTCGTTCTTCTGACGTCACTGCTTCCAGTTGTCATGGAAACAGTTGAGGAAGCCCTGGAAATCCCGGATTAAAACTCCATCTGAGGCTGGAGTGATAGCACAGCGGGGAGGGCGTTTGCCTTGCATGGGGCCAACCGGAGGTTCGATCTCGGGCGTCCAATGTGGTCCCCTGACCTGAGCACTGCCAGGAGTAATTCCTCAGTGAGAGCCAAGAGTAACTCCTGAGCATTACCGGGTGTGACCAAATAAAAAGAAAAAAAAAAACAAACTCCATCTGAGAACGCAAGAACTGATGGGTGGCTGTGGCCGTGAGTCCCATAAATTCTGTGCCCACTTGGACACATCTGACCTGCAGAGGGAAGGTTTGGAGTCAGAAGGAACATGGCTCAAGATCTAGGACATGATTTAAATCTCCTGTTATACATCTCGCCATGCCAAATTATGCAAAAATACCAGGAACGCCACGATTAAACCTAGAAACACAGGCCAGAGCAACAGTGCAGTGGGTAGGGCATTTGCCTCGCACGCGCCATCTGGAGTTCTATCCCGGCATCCCATATAGTACTCCTGAGCATCACCAGGAAAAACAAAACTAAAATAGAAACGTATGTAGGTATTTTTATTTTTTCCCCCCTTAGGTCACACCCGGCGATGAGGAGTTACTCCCTACCTCCACACTCAAAAATTACTCCTCTGGGACTCTGATCCACTGTTGGTGGAAGTGCCGACTGGTCCAGCCCTTTTGGAAAACAATATGGGCATTCCTCCGAAAACTAGAATTGAGCTCCCATTTGATCCAGCAATAGCACTCCTGGGAATATACCCGAGAGACAGAAAAACACATAGCAGAAACACTATCTGAACTTCTTTATTCATCTCTGCACTATGCACTATAGCTAGAATCTGGAAACAACCTAAATGCCCGAGAACAGAGGACTGGCTAAAGAAACTGTGGTTCATCTATACTATGGAATACTATGCGGCTGTCAGAAAAGATGAAATTATGAAATTTACCTGCAAATGGATGGACATGGAGACTATCATGCTGAGTGAAATTAGTCAGAAGGAAAAGGACAGATATAGAATGACTGCATTCATTAATAGGACATAAATAGATACCAGTGTTTTACTAAATGTGGGAAATGGTAATGGCAGATTAAAACTCACCATTGAATATACACAAAGAGACTTAAGCTATAAACTCTAAATATCTGCAGGACTAGCCACAATCTGTAAAATAAGAGGGAGAGAGATGCAGAGACAGAGAGAGAGACAGAGAGAGAAAGAGAGGAAACTGGGGTACCTGCTATTAAGGCAGCATGGGGGGTGGGCGGGAGGGGGTGGGGGTACATTGGTGGTGGGAATGGGGCACTGGTGGAGGGATGGGTGCTGGTATACTGTATTACCAAGAACCAATTATGAACACCTTTGTAATTGTATGTTTCACGGTGGTATAATAAAAAATTAAAAAAAAAAAAGTTACTCCTCACCGGTGGTGTTCTGGGGACCTTCTGGGATGAGGATCAAATGCCTTTGGTTGTTTGCAAGGCAAACACCCTACCTGCTATACTATCACTCTGGCCCTGATTTTAAAGAATCTTTTATTTAAAGTGGAAAAGGATGAAGGAGATAGAATCCTGGTTCTATAAGGCTGTTGTGCTGGGAGTAGGGCATGGAGGTTTCTCCCCCTAGACTAGTGGAATTCTAGGACCTGCTAGGAATGGTCAGATCAAAACAACTTATAAACTGCTTTCTCTATGTAGCTGGAGTTACTTGTGGTGGGAGGTGGCTAGTGCCAAACGTGTGACTCGACTCGACCGCAGACTCTTAGAAGCCTTGGTATCATGAGTGCTGAGCCGCAAGGACCGAGCAGGGTTATTCATATTGTCTCCTGCTTTACGGATGCATCATACTAGTGGCCAGGATCCATTGCTGGGTCTACTGCGGGTTCCCCATGCTGCAGGACTCCAAAATCATGAAGATAAATGCCCGATTCAGGTCCTGTCCGGTCAGGTCTTCTCACCTCGCTAAGGACCCTTGGCCTGGACTGATGCCCCATCCAGTCCAGTGCTGGGTCCCACTGCTGCAGGAGCCAAGCCCACTAAAAATGTCTATAAAGAACAGAGCAGAGTGGCCGTCAATCTCCTTTACCTAAGTATTCATGATCACCACCATCACTGCAGTGCTGGCCATGCACCCTCAGTGGGATGAGAGCATAAAGTCCTTTCCCTGTCTCCCTCATGGTACCTACCCTGTGGATCCTTGGGTCTGAGTCAAAAATGAGGAAGTGGCCCCAGCACTGTCACCAAAAATGCCGGTGGTCAACCAGTGTCTGAAGTCACTGCAGGTCAACCAGTGTCTGAAGTCTTATGAACTGCTGAGCAGAACTAAGAAGAATGGGACTTGACTTGCTTAGATGAGTCTATGGCCCAATAGTAGGGGAAATGATGATAAATGCCCCCAAAGCTAGTCACAGCATGGGAAGCAGCAAGGTCCAAATAGCTGGTCCCTATAGCATACCATAGGGATTAAAATTAAAAGCCTGGCAACAGGGAAGAGGCCACAGTGCTGATGCCATGGAGGATAATTCTGCAGGCAGAGCAACAGGGGCTGTTCTCGGGATGAGTTCCTGAGCAGTTCATTCGGCACATGAGACTGCCGAATGGGGGGGGTCATCCTTCCACACACCTGGAGCTCAGAGAGAAAAGGCCCAGCAGACTGGGGGTATAGCCCACAGTTAACAGGCCTCCCAACAGTATCACTGCAACTAGCACCAGCACCTAACTTGGCAATTCTACCACTGATGCAGGATCACTCCAGGTCGCCAGTCAGACCCAGCAACCTGACATGGTCTTTGTATTGGTGTTCCCATAAGAAACAAACACTACTCACAGGGCTAACATCTTCAGGAACTCCTTCTGTTCACTGCCAAACCCTATCCCTAGCAAAGATTGCGAGTACTAGCAGGGTTTTCATGTTGAGCACCTTGTGTGACCAGCCCCACAGGCTTAGGGAGGGAGACAGAACGACCAGGCCAAGCCCCTGACCTATATCTGCTCACCTGACACTTTCTGGCTTATCTGAACATGTGTCTCAAGGGTATTCTTGCTCCCCATCTCCTTCTAGCTGAAGATGGCTCTATCTACTCCCAAGAAAATGAAGAGAGGAGGAGAGAAGGATTATTCAGAAAGAGAAAAATGCCCCTCGAGGCTTTAAATGTGGGGCAAGCCTGCAGACCCACTATGGGAAAGAGCCTGGGGCAGATGTCAGGAACTGACAAGGGAAACTCCTAAGGCAGCATCTTTTATTTTTGGCTTTTTTGGGTCACACCCGGCGATGCTCAGGGGTTTCTCCTGGCTCTGCACTCAGGAACTACTCCTGGCGGTGCTCGGGGGACCATATGGGATGCCGGGAATCGAACCCGGGCTGGCACAGGCCGGCTGCATGCAAGGCAAATGCCCTACCGCTGGGCTACCGCTCCGGCCCCTAAGGCAGCATCTTCTACTGTCCCTCTCACAGGGAAATCTATCAAATTTTTTTTTGTTTGTCTTCTTTTCGGGATAGAGTCTAATACCATAGGGATTAAGTACCATAGGGATAGAAGCAGTAGGACGCCTGCCTGAAGAGACTTCGGGCAGGCGCAGAGCAAGAGTTTAACAGGTTGGGTGCTCTCCTGGTACGCGGCCGACCCATGTTCGATCCCGGTGCCCCATATGACCCCATAAACTGTACCAGGTGTGATTCCCTGAATATAAAGTCAGAAGCAGGCCATGATGGCAGCCAGGTGTGGCCAAAATACACTAAACATTTTCATTTTTCCTGCTCTATTCTTCCAAGAGGATCAAAATGTTGCTCAAACTACAGCAAAGACACACCTGAACTAGGGAGAAAAGGATCCCTGTGCCCGGCTTCCTGACCCAACGACCCTCTCTGACCCACTGTCTAGCTGTTAGCCCCAGGATGTTCCACTGATTGTACCTTTTTACCACAGACTGTCAGCTCTGGGGCTCAGGAATTCTCTTCCATTCCTTCAGTGGAACGAGTGACAATGATGCCCCAGGTCACCTCTATCTGGTTCCCAGGACGAGCGGGATCCCCACACAGCAGCAGGCTAACCCTAGAAAGTTAGTGGCCCTGGAGCGTGCAAGACTCACATGAACACTTTCAGTTACACGCGCACACACACACACACTCACCCCAGATGATGGGGAGGTGGCCACAGCGCCTGGTGCACCAGTCACTAAATCTGCTTATTTATCATTTATTTTTAAAATATATTTAAACAGCAGCAATCACTTCCAAAATGCAAATTAAAAAATTACAATTTTTAGAATAAAATTATAACGTTTATAATGCGAGTCAGAAAGAATAGAAGAATACAACTGAGAATCAAATCACGCAGCACTGGGAGCGGCTGGAGTCGCCAAGGCCCACTGGTGGGGGTTGGGGGCCCGGGTCAAGCTGACAAGAAGTTACAACCTGTGACGTTCCCACCCCCCATATGACACCTCCCACTACCCATTGATGAAGCCAGTGTCCTTTGGGTTAAAGAAGGAGAAGCGGCGAAGAGCTGGCCCTCTGTGGGAATTCCCCAAACCCACTCCCCCACCAGCCAGGGACCTGCTAATCGACCTCCTCCATGTTGCTGTAGGTGGGGGCTGGGCGGTCCCACAGGGGGCGAGCGTTCAGGGGCTGTCGCGTGGGGGCCACCTCTGGGGCCTGGCCAGGGCCTAGTCCCTGCAACAGAATATGAGGACAGGGGTTGGGGGCTGCCCAGTTTGCCGCCTGGCATCCCGGGGTGCTGGCTCTGAGCCCCGCGCACCCAAGGGAGGGCCCCAAGGCAGGCGCAGACAGCAGCGGCGTTGAGACAGAGAGACGAGATCGGGCCTGAACAGTCTCGCTTTATTAACACTTTAAATACAAGAAGCTGCTTGGACAGGGCTAAGCCCTAGGCCAAGGGTCAGAGCAGCAAAACAAATGGACAGACAGCTGGATGGATGACCACCAGAAGATGTGAGGCTGTGCCGCCCCTGTGGGGTCACGGTCCTCACCCTCTCCCCCAAGATGAACACACTGAGGCCCAAGGCCAGAGTTGGTTCCCACCAGAGGCGGGCATGACCTGGTGGCAGGCGAGCTCATCTCCAGCGACTCTGGGTTACCAGAGGATAGAACACGTTGAGCACGAGGGGCCACCAAAGCTGCCACGGTGCCCAGAACAAAGTACCGAAGGCAGCCCTCGTCTGGTGTGGTAGAGCCACGTGGCGGGGGCCCACCCAATCTTGGGGCCCCCAGGGACCCAAGGGCCCAGGCCCCTCGGGTACCGGCTCCTCCTCGGCCTCCAGCTCCTGCCAAATCCGGGAAGCCTATAGTGTGTGGAAATGGCCATCAGCACCCAGGGGGACAGAGAGATGACCAGAATCCCAAGACCCCTGGCCATAACAGTTTCCCACAGGGTGACTGGTACAAACTCCCTACAGTCCAGGCCCAGGTCAGAGGCAAGCTGCTGGAAGCCAAGTCAGCACTCACGGGATTGTCTAGACTGAACACGACAGCAGTCAGACTCCTGAAGAGACTTCTCTACTGCCACACAGCTGACCTTCCCCAGGGGGCAGGTGGGGGAGAACGGGGTTGTGATTAGTGTTTCCTCTAGGTCAGGTCTTCCACAGAAGTGGCTCATGCCAACCCCAGATAACAGTCAAGGTCCCCCCAAGTTGAACCCTCACTGCTCCTATAGCAGGGGTTCTCAACGTTTTGTATTGTTTTGAGGCCACACTGGCAATGAACGCTCAGGAGCTACTTCTGGCACTCTGCTCAGAAGGTCGCTCCTGGAAGTATGAAAGGGAAAATGCAGTGCCAGGGATTGACCTGGGACCTTTGGGCATTCTCCTGACCTCAGCATTGCTGTACCTACAGACAGGCAGGGGTTGCAAACTGGCAGTTGAAAACCACTTTTCTGGGCCGGAGCGATAGCCCAGCGGGTAGGGCGTTTGCCTTGCACGCGGCCGGCCTGTGCCGGCCGGGTTCGATCCCCGGCATCCCATATGGTCCCCTGAGCACCGCCAGGAGTAATTCCTGAGTGCAAAGCCAGGAGTAACCCCTGAGCATCGCCAGGTGTGACCCAAAAAAGGAAAAAAAACAAAGAAAACCACTTTTCTACAGGGTTTTCTCTGATTCTAAGCATAAGGCTCAATGGAGAAAACAGCAAAAGGCAATCAACCAAAAAAGGTGGTCAGGGGCCGGAGCGATAGCCCAGTGGGTAGGGCGTTTGCCTTGCGCGCAGCCGGCCTGTGCCGGCCTGGGTTCGATCCCCGGCATCCTATATGGTCGCCCGAGCACCGCCAGGAGTAATTCCTGAGTGCAGAGCCAGGAGTAAACCCTGAGCATCGCCGGGTGTGACCCAAAAAGCAAAAAAAAAAAAAAAAAAAAAAAAAAGGTGGTCACACCCCCCCAACGGACCTTTAGCACCCCATGTCAAAGATAGAAGAGACAGATGCTCACCTCGGAGAGGGTGACAGCTACCCTAGGTAGCTATGGGGCACAGGAAGAGGAAAGTCAGGAGTGTGGGGATAAATCTGCTCAGATCACTGGGTAGTTGCTTGGCCTCTCCCAAGTGGTGCCTAAGTGTGTGGCCATGTCGATGGACACACAACATCCTTACTGTCCCCACAGCTCCTAACTGTTCCCACAACATGGTGTGGAAATAAGGGAACTGGTGTATGGTCCCAAGGTTCCTGTGGGACCTTTGGCTGAAAGAGAAGGAGTCACGCCCAGCTTCCTCGCCCCAGTGCGCTGGGTCCCACTGGCCTACAAAGCCTCCCCGATGCCTCACCTGGTTGGCCGCAGCCTCAGCTGCAGGGCCTAGGTCTGGGTGGTGCTCAGAGTGACCTGCCGCGGGGGGCCTCTCCACAGGAGAGTTCCGCCGGCGGTAGAAGAGCACATAGGCATAGCGGCGTCACGACCTGGCTCTCGTCTACCGTTGTCACCGTGCTGTCGTCAAATAAGCGCCAGCCTACAGCAAGGTGGGGAGAGTGTGAGCACAGCCGGGCGCCGGCACCCCTACCACCGGTCCTGCAAGCTGTGTGTGCCCTCACCCACGTCGCTGCGCTGACTGCTGCGGTCACTGGGCAGGCGTGCGCAGGCCGCGTAGTGGCCACCGATCATGCCTCCATAGTGGTTGATGACGGCATACAGGTCGTAGCTGGGCAGCTGCTCCTCCTTCTGACCAATGCAGAACTTGCTCAGGTCCAGGTTCCTGGGACCGCGAGCGGAGGTGAGATCATCAGCAGATGCCCAGAAGACCACCCTGACCCCCGATGTCCTTCCTGATCGGGCCACATGGCTCACCGCACAGGGAACTCCACCAAGTCATTGATCTTGTCGCGCCAGATGAAGCTACGGAAGGAGAAGCGCTTGAGCTGCACGATGAGCACATTTGGTAGCCGCCACAGCAACAGCTGCTTGGAGGCCTCTCGGTGCTGTTTGCACTGTGGACAGTACCTGAGGGGTAAGGGGAGGGTTAGGACCAGCGGGCCTCCCTCTGCCCTTCTGCCCACCATCTGCCTACCGCCTTGTCCTCACCAGGCCTCCTCGGGTGCCAGCACCTCCGGCCGCGTGAAGAGGTTCAGGCACTGGTCCAGGGTGAAGTGGCCAGCACGGGCAGCCTCACCAGCAGAGCCGGGTCTTCTGCACATTCCAGCTCCTTAGAGGCTACCAACACAAACTCCTGCAGGCGCTCATTGTTCCGCCAGACCAGTGCCAGGCTACAGTCGTCACCCAGCTCCAGAGGAGTCTCTCCTGGAAATGGGCAGGAAGGAGTCACGCAACAGCAGGGAGCGGCCAGACCATCCCACAGCTCCAACCCACGCTCCAGGCACCTCTGTCTTCTAGCCGCTGCTCTCGGCCGGATGCATCGATTTTATAGATGTGGAACTGGGGGTGTGGGCACTCATGGCTTCACTTGGATGCTGATACCCAGGCACCGCGGCTGCAAGGGAACATGATAATCAGAGTTTCTCTGCCTAACGGGAACTATACAAGCTCCCCACAGTCTTCCGCACCCCAGCTCCAAGAGACTTTCAGCAGACTCTTACCTTCTGGCCGGGACACCCTCTCAGCAGCAGGCAAGGAGCCGACTTCAGTGGGCGCACTGGCCAGCATCTCAGAAGAAACTCCACTGGTGCAGGGCACGGGCCCCGGTCTGGGGCAGCCCAGGCCCGCAGAATCCCTGCGTCCCCGTCAGCCACAGGAGTCACCATCTGGAGCTCAGGTGGCTGCATGGAGTCCCTCTCACAGTCCCCAGCCTCCAAGGAACCAGTAGAGAGCAGAGTAGCACAACCAGGACCCTGGGACTCCAATGCCATGCGGCCAGGCTGGAAAGGCGGCTGGAAAACGCTCACAGAGTACCTGGCAACAAGCAGCAAAGCAACTAGGAATCCTGACTAGCCCCTTTCTCCCACCCCACATCTCCCTAATCCACCATTAGGTGCTTACCGGGCATAACCTTCTAAGAGCTGAGCGAGACGGGAATAAGTGAGGCGTGAGGCAGGTACACTGACCAGGAACGGGTAGCCAATGTTCTCGGGCCGGCAGAGGCCCTTGTGGTCAGGCCAATGAGTTTTCTGGCAGAGCCTTGGAGGGGAGAGAAAGGAACAAGCAGGGCCTTAGCACCACTCCTGTGATTCTACTCTGGGGGGTAGGTAGCCTCAGGCCCTAGGAGCCAGTCTGGCAGCGCTGCCAATCCCAGGGCCTGGGAGTCAGTAATACGCTTCAAGTATCTGTGCCATTATGGGGTGGGGAGGAAAGCGGAGGGGAGCACTGCGGGGAGGCTGGGCGTCCTCACTGGTTGCAGTAGCCCACACGGTAGCACCGGGTACAGCGCTTCAGCTTCTCATCCTCTGACTGCTGCTTCCGCTGGCAGGCAGCGCACTTGGAGATGGGGATGCTGGGCACCTGGGGGACGCTGGGGGGATAACTCAGCTCAGCACAGCCAGGCCAGGCACCAGTGCCCCCCTCCCCCCAAACAAGGGCCCAGGGCATCACACTGGCCCCCTACGCACCTGCTGTACCTCCAGCACTACCACTCGCTCCTTAGCCAACTCTGAGGACAGCAGCTCAAAGCAGAGAAGCATGTCAGATGGGGACACAGTATCCAGCGAGTGGGAGGGCAGGAAAACACGGTGGAAGCGATTCTTGACCACCTGAGGACAGAAACAAAGATCCCCTCTGAGGACAAGCCCCAGGGAAGACCCAGTCTTCTCTTGATCTGTGAGGGGTAGAGAACTGGGTACTAGAAAAGCTGGTTGCTTCTCCGGGCACCAGCCTCAGTGCCCAATGGACTAAGAAGTCTAGTGCAGGGGTAGGGGAAGAGGGCTCAAAGGACTGGACCGTACGTTTGCATGCTGGAGACCTGGGTCCAAGCCTTGGAGTCACAGAGCGTGCTGAGCACCAAGCCAGCAGTAGTCCTAAAGGTCCACCCCAAAAAAAGGCATAGGGGAATCTAAAGCCCCGATACATCAAAGGCCGAGTACCCAAGACAGGAGTAGGCATTAACCATACCAGCTGCCCACAAAGGGCAGCCCTGGCCCTGCTGCTCATAGGGCAATCTGGACCAGAGACGGCCCATCTGAGGCAGCACCTCCTTATCTGCATCCCGAGGAAAAGGGCATCTCCAGGCTGGAGGTCAGGAACCTCCAGAAAAGACCAGAACACATGCCTGGAGTAAGCTGAGGGGCAGCAGGAGGGCGGGAGAAACAAACACGCTGGTGGGAGGACGTTGCCGCTGCTCAAGCACCTTGTCGAGAGGGAAAAGCAGCTGACGCCCACAGCGAAATGGGAGCAGAGGGGCCGGAGCGATAGCCCAGCGGGTAGGGTGTTTGCCTTGCACGCAGCCGGCCCGGGTTCGATCCCCGCATCCCATACGGTCCCCGAGCACTGCCAGGAGTAACTCCTGAGTGCAGAACCAGGAGTGGCCCCTGAGCATCGCCGGGTGTGACCCAAAAGAAAGGGGAGTGTAAACCTGGGCAATGGCGGGACCTGAGGCATCTCTGCGGCACTGCCCAATGTTCTGGTGATCACACACACACCGCCACGGACACATACAGAGGCCAGCGGGTTTCTGCCCGTTAGGCAGAGTTTCTCTGCCTAACGGGAACTATACAAGCTCCCCACAGTCTTCCGCACCCCATCCACGCACATCTGAAAGCGCCTGCAGGACAGACCCACCTCAGCCAGACGCAGATTCTCGGGCTTCACGCGGACACTCTGCGAGAGGAGTCCAACACTTCACTCGCACTCGAGTTCTCCTTGCTGATGCTCACCAGGAACTGCAGCGACAAGGGTAGAGTCCTTGGGGACCGTGGCCCGGGGCCTTGGAAAGAGCCCCAAAGTCAGGGCTGACGCCTCACCTTAACCGGCTTGCTGTGGGGCTCCCGGGCAAAATAGAAGACGGGGAGGACCTTCTGCTTCTGTGGCAAGGGCACCGGCAGATAGAGAAATGGATCGAAAGTGATGGAGACCTGGAGTTGAACAGGGGGCACTGAGTGGCTTCACGAGGTGGGGAAGGGGTACAGGGCATGACAGGATGTCCATGTCCCGAGACCCCAAACCGAGTCCTCAGGTGGCTCCTCAAGCATGAGAACACTAGATGAACCAGGAGCGGCCCCCGAATAGCAAACACTTTCTGGCACTTGAGGCCCACTCAGCTTGGCCACTTCGTCTGCACCACGTCACCTCTTACGTGACTCTCGATCTAACCCACCTTCTGGCAACCTCAGAACCTCTGAACCCACTCTTCACCTTTACCTGGCCAGGAAGCCTGACACCGCAGATCACGGAGAGCTTAGGGCTCCCCTGCCAGCCTCCCCTTGCCCTGCCTCTGACTCCAATCTGACCAGGCTAGCTGTGCACGCCAGAGGGGCTTTCTTTGGGGGAAGCCTTTCATACCTTGGCACACACAGGGCACACCAGTTTTGACTTGTACTGGCCCTGAAAAAGGTCCACGATGAAGGAGTCGTTCCTCATCTTGTGCCGCTGCCACGCTTCCTCAGCTACCACCTGGGGGCAGCCGGTGAGGTTGGAGGAGACCTGGGAAGGGGACCCGTGCACCAGACATGCCCGCCTCTACCCACCCCTAACCTCATCGGGTCGCCCATCTGAGTCCACAGTCTCCGTGTAGGGCTTGTTCTGGATACGGTTTAGGTCCTCATGCAGCCCATCCAGCAGGAAAGCCATGAACTCCTGGGCATCGTGCTGAGCATAGCCTGTGAACTGGCTGGCCTTACTTGCCACAATAGCCTGGATGCAAGACCCAAGAAGCACCTCGTAAGCACCCAGCTGGGTTGGGAGCCCGCCCTCGCCACTCAAGGGTGAGCGTGGCGGCCACAAATCACCTTCAACTTGGAAGGCTGGAAGGCATGGTGGGTACCCTTCCACAGAGCCCGGAGCAGCACAGCAAAGCCAATGGCCAGGCGCCCACCAGTTCCCAGTGGGTTGTTGTAGTTGATCTCGGCCTCGAAGGAGCGATCTAGGGACAGCAGCCACGTAGAGGTGTCAGCAGGGAAAGAAGCCCCCTCTGCCCACAGCCCCCACTCCAAGCCCACTCTCACCATGGAAGAAGTCCCGGAGCTCCCGAGTATTGGACAGAGACTGAATGACACTGTTCATGAAGCAGGTGTTGCCAAGATTGACGAGGCCTGTGAAGCCAGGCAGACACACTTTCTTCTCCTCTTCCTCCTCTTCCTCTACGCTGTCTCCACTCACGGGGCTGTGGGGCATTGGAGGTACCATACACGTGGGCTTGGGCTGCGGGAGCAAGGAGGGTATGAGTGATTGGCCCGAGACATTCCAGCCTCACCCTGAGCCCTCCCTACCCAGGGTTCTCACCGAGGCCAGATGTGGCTCTGGCTTGGGAGCCACATGCTCCATGGGAGTGCGGGCGGCCACACCGTCCAGCCCTGTGTCCTCGGACCTAGCCTTGGGCTTTTCCTTCTCCACGGCGGGCTTCCTCCTGGCCTGCCAGGGGTGGGGGCACCTCCTGGTGGGGTTGAATCCAGGGGGTTGGGCCTGTCGGCACGGCCACCTTTGCACCACCCACTGCACCTTAAAAAGGGGGAATGAGAGGGCTGGTGGTTAGCTGCATGTGGCAGAGGGCCAGGGTCGTGGTCTGCGGGCGGGGCAGTGAAGGGAGCTCGTGTGCAGACCTCGTGCAGCCGGGGCCTCCAGGCCCCTAGCGCTGACTCTGCCGCTTGCGGAGGCAGATGTCGATGCGAGAGGCAGTGAAGCAGAAAGTGCACAGCTCAGGTTCAATCAGGTTCCTGTGGGAAAGGTGGCACTCAGGACTCGGGTGGGTGGACCAGGTGTCAGGCTTGGAGGGCCAGGAGAGAAGAGCCCAGAGTGGAAGAGAGACAGCAGAGGGCCGGGCACCACCCACCTGAGCTTCACCTGCCAACGGAAGATGGTGTGGGGCCCACAGCCCGGGTGCAGTCTCAGGAAGTTCCCGCCTCTGCAGAAAGAAGCCCAGCAAGAGGGCAGGAGGAGAGCGTGAGACACACTGCTGGTCCCACACAGGCTGTCTGCCCCGTCTCCTGCCCACACACCTGGTCTGGAAGATAAGCGTGAAGTCCTGCTCCCGAAAGAGCACTCGAGAGGCGTCCCTGCAGATCTCTTTCACGTACACGTGTACCACCACTGAGTCTGGTCCCTTCTCGTAGGAGTCATTCTTGACGAACGGTAGGTTCACCATGGACTCGGGCTCTGCGTTAAGACCAGAGCTCAGCGCCACCCAGGGCAGGCTGCTCCCTACCCGCCTGCCCACTCGCAGCCCACTCCCAGCCCCGCCTTTACCATCCACTAAGGCTGCAGCATCCACTCGCACCGCCATCTCCTCTTTGGAACGGTCTCCTTTCTCAGCATCCCTGCTGTGAGTAATGGCTGGAGGGACTGGCTCATTCCTAGGGGATACTGCCTTTTCTCCTGCCAAAAGTGCTAGATTTTCCTCTGAACCCAGCAGGCAGGTCTGGGGGTTCAGTGGTGGTACTCTGAGCTGTTCCTCAGCCTCAGCCTATTCAAGGTAAGATTGTGGGCACGATCAGTCTTGGTGTGGCAGGTGGTGAGCCCTTGGGCAGTCCATACATCCCCGCAACCCCCCCCTCTGTGAAGCAGGCACCCCACTCTCACCTGAGTGGCCGGCTCAGCCAAGAAGGGAGGGGCATCACCCCGGGGTCCAGGAACATCTCTGGGCCCCTCCCCTCTGGCCCTCTTCGGAGATGCACAGCCCTCTTGGCGCTGGGCCCTGCCTGAGCCCCAGGGCCAGCCCCTGCGCCTACCTCACCACGGCCCTGGGCCCGCTTCTGGTTACGGGCTTCCTGCTTAGTCCGGCGGGGTTCAGGGCCTGACTCCAAGGTAATGGGAGACAGCTCCTGCCCATTCTCCTTGCACGGCAGCCGTGGCACCAACTCCTGGGTCCCCAGAGATTTCTTCTGCCAAGAAACAGCAGTCAGACACTGTCAACTACGTTGAGAATCCCTACCCCTCTCTCCGGCCCCGGGTTCTGAAACTTACCAGGAGAGAGGGCCATGTGAGCATAGGAACTTTCTTGGGCAGGGCCAGCTGCAGGAGGCCCCCTTGCGGGCCTGCACTTTAGCACAAGAACTCTCTATCTCAGCGTAAAAAACACCACCCCACTGCCGACCACCTGGAGACAGAAGTGGGATCAGTGAGCCGGAGGAGGCGCTGTGAGAGGCTCCAAGTATACACCGCGAGGCTCAGGCCAATGGGATGTACCTGGGAACCGCAGCACACAGTCCGTGTCTGTGAAAGCAGCATCCACCTCCTCCAGGCGCAGGGGCACCACTCCCACACGCAGCTTAACAATCACCTCATCAGCACTCTGCCGCCAATCGAGCAATAGCTCTGCAGGGAAGTGCCAAAGAGATCAGGCGGATCGCTACCAACTCCTGCTGGGGACGGGCAGGTAACAGGGTGTGGGCCCTCACAGAAGTGCTCAGAGGGGGACCAGAGCCACCAACCCTCCTAGCTACCCCAGCACTCTTATTTGTTCCTTACCCTCTTTGGTTTGCTCCTCCCGGAGAACAGACGCTGACCCTGAACAACAAAGGGGAAAGAATGGGAAACTGTAGTGGGAAGATAACTCCCAAGCCTACACCACCATCTTTAGCTCAGCCAAGAACCCAGCACTCAGAGCCCAAGCTCTGCCCAGCCCTCCATGGCTTTTCTCAGTATCACAGAACAGAAACCAAAAGAAAAAGGCCATCCTTAACCCTCCCGGTCGCTAGGGCTCAACAAGAAGGAAAGGGGGAAAGGCCACAAGCATTCTGGATATCCCACTGCCACCTCTCCTGGGGTCTCCATCCTTGCTCTCCTGGTTAGCACGGTCCTTCTGTTTCTTCTTACTGGTGGCCTCCTCCAGTCCTGGGGCCCCTCTCCTTGGGCCTGTGGCACTCGCCCCACCAGACATCTTGAGCCGCTTGCTCGACAGCCAGAGTGCCCCAGGATCGGCAACGGCGTCTGGATCAGGGCTACGGCGCTTTCTTCCTGGTCCAGCTATCTTGGCAACTCTCTGAGGCCAAATTCTCCAGCAAGGATCTGACAGCCTAACAAGAGAGGGCCAGTGAGCAATCACAACCAAGGCCCAACAATTTTCTCCTTGATTACAGCCAGGCCTCAGCAACCCAGAACACTAACCCTAGCCAAGCAATCTCTCCCCACCCCCCGATGGAACCCTGCCCATTCGGAAGGGAGAATAAATAATGCAAATCGCAGTAACCACTTCTGGCTGAGTGTGTCCCCGCTGTCTGTCACACAGAGACAGAAGCCTCACTGAGAAGGTGCCTTGGTGAAGACAGCCACAGCCTGGGACCAGGCTCACCGCTCCACAGGGCTGGCACTCTGAGCAGGGTGCTCACTTTTCCTTCACTCTCACTGGCTGCTTAGTCACCACCCAAAGAGGAGGTGGAGAAGGCAGGCAGGAAAGAAGGCAATCGAAATGCCAGAGGAGACTAGGCTCTGCGGCTGAAAACATGCCCAGCCCAGCTGCCTGGCCAAGGTAAAGGCACTCCACCTGCCGGGCCAGCTCCCGCCCTCTGACCCTGCCCGAGTGCAGTGTGGTTTTCCTACCGCACCCCGGCACTTTCCTGCCGAAGCCTCGAGGCAGTCTGAGAGCTCAGTGGAAATAGTCTCCACAAGTCACATGACCCCCTAGCAGCAACCCAGCGCCCCCAGCTGGCAGCTCAGCATCTCCGGCTTGAGACGGAAACTGTCAGCATCCCACCCAAGCAAGACCTGTACCCAGTTTCCCACAGTCCCACCCATGAGTGGGCTGTTCCTCTTTCAAAGGAGTGCTCAGGGCCGACACAAGGTTAGGGATGAACCACGGACCCAGAGCCCCGCTTGCAGGAGGGCAGTCTGCGCCCCAAGGTGGGGGGTGGTGGGGCAAGTGAGTGCAAATATCCTTCGATGGGTCAGGTGGAGGGGGGTAGGGGGCAAACAGGTGGATCTCCAGAGCGGAATAGCAGACACCCCCTCGACACTTCCTAGGCCCAGAGCAGTGGTGTCTCTCCCCTAATCCACCCAGGACGAGACCCCAGCGAGCCTGAAGGAGCTGCGCGAGGTTATACACAGACCAGAGCCCCGCAGGGCGGAGACCCTGCTCTAGACTCCGAAGGCTGGGTCTGCCGCCACCGCCTCCAGGAAGTCGCCCTCGCTCGCCGCTAGCCCTCTCAGAGGCAGGAGGCCGGGGACGGACGTAGCATAAGGGCCCGCCAGGCACCGATGGGCCCAGGCACGACGCAGAGCTCGAGGGCTCGAGGCCAGCGGGGCCCGTGACCTTGAACAGACCACCGGGGGCCCGCATCGCGGCCTCCCCGCCGAGCCCAGCGGGCGAGTAGCGGCCCGTCCCACTCACCGAGCGAGGCCGCCGCCGCCAGCCCTCTTCGGGCCCTGGCAACCCGCTCTCGGTTCCGGTTCCGGCGTCAAGTCGGTTCCGGTTCCGGTGCGCCCCTCCCCCGTCCCGGCGCCACCGGCGCCTCCGCCGCTTGTTTTGTTTCGGCTCCGAGTTAGGGCCGGCCGCGGGGACTGAGCGCCCAGCTGCTGACGCACTTCCGGCGGGAGCGGCCGCGCGGCCCCGGCAGCTCCGGGGCGGGGCGGGCGGAGGAGGCGGAGCGCAGGGCCCGGGCCTGGCCGGTGGGGGGCGGGACGGCCTTGTTGAGGCCTTGCTAGGGACACGTCCAGGTGCTGCCCAGTAACCCCTCCCTCTCCAAATGAGAATCCAGACCACACAATAGGGATTCACACGGCTTTATTGCGGCACTGGCCAGGAAGAGAACTGTTCGGCTCCTAGGCAGAACTGTTCCGTGCATGCGGGCTGGGCTGGAACCTGGGGACAGGGGTAAGGCCTCAGACAGGGGTCACTGGCAGGTGTTGTAGATCTGGACCTGCAAATTGATGTCTTGAAGCACGCTGCGCATCCTGGCCTCCAGCCCATCCAGCTGGGCGGCTTTGTCCTCCAGGGCCCGCTCATTCTCCTCGTAAGTGCCCTCCAGCTCTAAGAGAGGGGCAAGGTCTCAGATGACGGATCCTGCCCCCAGCGCCCCCCCATGCCCAGCCACCGCATTCCTCACCTTGCAGCCGTTGCAGCTTGTCCTGGGCAGCCTGCAGCAGGCTCCGAGCCTCATTGCGCAGTTGCTCTGCCCGTTCTTGGGCAGAGAGCACACCCTGCGCCTTGCGCTCAGCCAGGGCCTTCACTGTCTGGTACTGGTCAGTAAGCGGGCCCTGCAACAGCTGGAGAGAGAGGACATGGTCAGTAAGAGGCCATGGAGTCCTGGCTGCCACCTCCACCCCCTCTTGCCAGTTTTGCCTGAACCTACCTGCTCAGCTTCTCGGGCACGACCCTGGGCACTGTTTGCTGTTTCTTCAGCACTAGAGGCTGCCAGGCTATTTCCTGCTCGTTTCAATTTCAGAGCCTCCAGGAGACTGTCCAGCTGCTGCGCTCGCTCACCTGCAGAGCTCAGTGCCTGCTCAGTGCCGGCCATCCTCTGCTCGACCTGCCGTGGGTGGGCCTATGGTTAAACAAGTCTCGGAGGCATGCCCCTACCTAACCTTGCCCCTCTGACATTCCCCCAAAGAGACCTGCTGCAGAGTCTGCTCTGTGTCCTGTGTGTCAACCATGGCCCCTCGGATGGCCCCCTGAGCAATGCCCTGTGCCTTCTGGGCCTCCTCCAGGGATGCTTGTACCGTCTCTGCCTTCTGTTTTTCACCCTCAGCCCGGCTCCTGGGGAAGAAAGGGAATCAGGGCCTGCAAATATCAGGACCAGGTATCAAGGATGAGGGCCAGGGCTAGGGGTCAGACCGTGCCCGTTGTGCATCCTGCAGCAACTTCTCGGCTCGACGCACATCTCCCATAGTAGCGCCAGGATCGCGTCCACATCTGCCAGGCTCCGGACACGCTCTGCAATCTCTCCTGCCAGGTGCTGGATCTGCTCAGGCGACGCTGGGATAGAGAGCTCTAGCACCCGGTGGCTACCATCTCAATGCTATCAGGATCAGCCCCTCCTCTACGGGAACACAGGCAAAAGCTTAGGAACACAGATTCTCCAAAGCAGAGGAACACAATGTTAGGTTAGAGACATGGGGACCACACACAAGATATGAGTTTGCTAGCAGATAAAGGATGCAACCGCTAGGACAGGAACTCTACGTGGGTCACAGACAACATGGGTCACAGACACAGGTTCTGGACTTGGGAGAATGACATATGGGCAAGGGCTCAGGAGCCAGACATAGGGAAGTGCAGGTCCTGGTCCAGGTATTATCCCAAGGAGAGCAAGAACAGACACAAGGGAAACCACTGGGTCCCACAGGAGGCTCACGGCTGAGGAAGTCCTTCACACTCTGGATAAGTTCCCGCAGTTCCTGGTTGGCCTGCTCCACCTGTCCCCTGGAAGCATTAGCCTTGTCCAGAGCTGCCTGGGCCCGCTGCTGTGCCTCGCCTGCCAGCCGACGGGTCTCAGCCACCTGACTGAGGATGCCGCCACCGCCTGCCAATGCCCGCTCCAGCTCTGCCTGAGTGTGTCGGGCTCGACCCAGTGCTAGATCTGCCATGGCCGCCGCCCCACTGCAGCCAAGGCCCCACAGCCGGGCTGCCCATCCTCGTCACGACAGCCAGCACCCCGCAAGGGCTGGTAGCACAGGGAGCATCTCCGGGGGACCCACAGACCTGTCAGGTAGAGAACAGATTAGGATCCTGGGGAGGAAGCAGCCAGGCCCACGCATTCCCACCCCCCCACCCCACCCCAGTGAGAGCAGCCTGTGCCTCACCAGTTCATTTATGCCTGTCAGGCTCAGGGTGTGGGTACGGGCAGAGAGCTCATCCAGTGCTCGCTGATTGGATATGTGCTTGCGATTGAAGGCCTCCCTCTGGGCATTCATCAGCGCCTCTGTCTGGCGCGGGTGCCTGCCGAGTGGCTCACAGGGCTGGGCACTGTGAGGGCTGACATGTTGGCACGACGTTCAGCCTCGGCAGACAGGCTGTGGGCCTGGCGGATGCTGTCAAAAGCACCTAATTGGACAGAGGTAGAGAGTTAGCGGAAGACCAACCAAGGCTGACCCGCCTGCCAAGGTTAGACAGCAACGCACCCAGGAAGTTTGAATGCTTGAGCAGGTCCAGGTGCTGGTCAAGCTGGCGCAGTGTGAGATTAAGAGCGAGCCCTTCTCGTTCCAGACTGCTAAGTGCATGGTTGGCATTGAAGTTCTGGTCCTGCACATCTGTCAGTGCTGCCTCCAGCTGAGTCAGCTGTTCAGTGGCCTCGCCAATTTCACGCCTGTGCAGTGAGGGTGGGATGGATGTTTGGCTTTACCCTCAGTCCCTTGGGTCTCTGTCCCAGCCCACCTTGGAGCCCCAGATCCATTCGTACCGCAGGTCCTCCGTTGCCTTCACAAGCAGGGCAGTGGAGGCTGCTGAGGTGTTACGGGCACCTCACAATCCCCTGCACAATGCCCAGCTTCTCCTGCAGGTTCCAGAAGCGACTCTCAAAAGCCCCCCAGAACACCTGTCTGCTGTAGCTCCTTTGCCCGTTGCTCCAGGCGCCGTGTCCGGGCAGCTAAGTCTTGCACCACTCGGTCCCAGTCCCCAAAGCATGCATGGCAGGGGTAGCAAGCAGGAAAGACTCCTGAGAAGCCACGTGCACACTGATCACAGCGCACACCAGACACGCCTGGGCGGCAGCTGCAGTGACCTGTGACCCGGTGACACTGAGGCGTGTCTATTCCACGGGGGTCACAATCACAAGCTGTAGGAAAGGGCAGATGACAGAGTTACGGCATTCAGAGGGTATCCTGGGGATCTCCTCAAGACCCCCAGTCCTGCCAGCTTCCTTACCACGGCACTGGAGTGCAGGGTCCCCCCAGTGGAGCTCTTGGCATTCAGAACAGGTTCTCCCACCAAAGCCATCATGGCAGTGGCACTGCCCAGTGAACTGCAATGGGAAAGGGGCCAAGGATGAGAGCACCATCAGAGGCTGAGGCCTCAAACCAGAGCAATAGAGCTGGCGAGAGGCTTCCCGGGAGGGTCCCCTACCTCATTGCACTTAGGGCCTCTGGCTCGACTTGGTGGCAGGCACATGGCTGGCAGCCATGGCCACTGGTAAGGTTCCAAAATTGGGTGCACAGCGGTCACAGCTAAGGCCCTGGACATTGGGAAGACATGGGCACTGCCCACTGCTTGGGTGACAGTAGCACCGGTCAGTGGTTGGGCAATGCTGGGAATCTGTGCCCAGCTGGTTGCAGATACATCCTGTGCCAGGCAAGATGAAGACAGTAATCAAGGGGGCTGGAGCTGCAGAACCCTACCCAGCCAGCCCCTCCTCTACCCACACTCACGGTGACAGCTCTTTCGGGCCGCCTGCCCATGGAAGCCAGGCTTGCAGTGAGCACAGTGTGGCCCCTCTGTATTATGTAAGCAGCGCAAGCACTGCCCCGTATGAGAGTCACAGGCACCAGGATCCGTGGGGTCAATGTTCCCACTGCACTCACATGGTTGGCATTGGCCGCCTGGCCTTGAGGGATCCCCAAAGTGCCCAGGGGCACAGGCCTCGCACCGTAGCCCTGTTCACAGTTGGGGAAGGCGTGAGTGTTCAGCCCGGCCATCCCACTCTCACCC
Source organism: Cryptotis parvus (assembly GCA_021461705.1). Classification (NCBI taxonomy): domain Eukaryota; kingdom Metazoa; phylum Chordata; class Mammalia; order Eulipotyphla; family Soricidae; genus Cryptotis; species Cryptotis parvus. Next base: position 40,177 of record JAJIBD010009862.1, read on the forward strand.
CACACCTATAACCACCCACTCACCTGTATATCCTGCTTTGCAGTGGCACACCATCTGCTGGGAGTACCCGTCACGGTGACAAGAAGTGGCAAAGTGTCTCTGGCTCCCAGGGCCTTCAGGACATGGGCAAGGCCGGCACTGGCCCCGTGTGGCAGCCTTGGGTCCCCCATGGAAACCAGCAATGCACCTGCAGGGAAAGGCAAGAAGAGATGTGTCCTCTCAAGCAGCCTGCAACCACTATCCATTCATGGTTGTCCGGGGGCTCCCTGCCCCCCACTACCAGCTCCTGGCCGTCCAGGGCTCCCTGCCCCCAATGCCAGCTCCTGGCTGTCCAGGGCTCCCCTGCTCACCTTTCACATCGCTCACCCCCTGTGTGATCCCGGCAGCCCAGGCAGGCGCCTGTCTGGGGGTCACACTCATCCGCATGTCCATTGCAGACACAGGGTGCGGCAGCTGGGGAAGCCCCACTGACCACGTTGGCAGCGGTCACAGCGAAGCCCAAAGGCGCCAGTTCGACAGGGACACTGCCCGCTGGTCCCTTCGCAGAGGCCGCTGAGCGCCCCCTCAGGGCTGCACTGGCAAAGCTGGAGGCAAGGCAGAGGGGCAGAGATATATATGTCCCTTTAGATATAAGGGGATCCTGGGTGGGGACGGCCTTGGGACGCTAGGGAATGGAAGAAAACCTCAAGTGACCTTAGGCTGAGAGTCTGGGGTCCAATGCAGAGTTTGAGGAAGGAAAAGCGGAGCATGGAGGGACGCCAGCGGGGAAGGAGGGCAATGCATCAGAGGGGGAGAGGGGGAAGCCCGTACCTTGACAGCCCGCAGGACCAAAACCATAGTAGCCAGGGGCACAGAGGTCACAGCGACGCCCGACCACTGCGGGCTTGCACAGGCACTGACCACCATGGGGACTGCACTCGGAGCTCAGTGAACCCTGGGGGTCACACTTACAGGCTGTGGGGGAGGAGGAGGAGGTCAGGCCAGCCCACACACCCCTGCCCCAGCACATCATGCCACTGACACACTTACGCAGGGCACCATTATAGAGCAGGGCAGACAGGCTGATGAGGAGCGGGCGCCAGGCCTCAGAGGGAGGGGTCTTGCTGGGCGTCAGACCCTCCTCGTGGCAGCGGTAGCGTTCAAATGTGGTGCGGCGCTCCAGGGCAGTAGCATCCCCGCACTGAACATCTCCAGCACCAGCACCGGGGCAGCAGCACCAGCTAAAGAAATGAGCCAAGGGCCAGGAAGACCACTCAAAAGGCTGGGCACAGGCTTAGTATGCTGAGGGTCCCACTCAATCCTAAGCACCCCTTGGTCCTTCCAGAACTGTGCTTGGGTAGCCCAAGCACTGTCAGATGTGAGCCCATCCCAAAATAGAGAGGGGGCTGGAGAGATAGTATAGCAGGAAAGAATGCTTGTCTTGCACACAGCCCCCGGGCTTGATGTCTTAGTATCCCACATGGTCCCCATCTGAGAGCCAGAGCCTGGAATAAGCTCTGAGCTTAACCTGGTATGGCCCCCCAAAACAAAACATATATATATATATATCTGGGGCCGGAGCGATAGCCCAGCGGGTAGGGCGTTTGCCTCGCACGTGGCCAGCCTATGCCAGCCCGGGTTCGATCCCGGCGTCCCATATGGTCCCCCGAGCACCGCCAGGAGTAATTCCTGAGTGCAGAGCCAGGAGAAACCCCTGAGCATTGCCAGGTGTGACCCAAAAAAGCAAAAAAAAAAAAAAAACATATATATATGTATGCAAAAATATATAAATATATAATCTATATTACTCCTCTCTAGAGATATGGATACATCTTTATAGATACATCTATATCTAGAGAGAGAGAAACAAATGAGATTCAAACCCAGGATCATATTGGCGTTGACTGAGCACTTAGCTTGTGGGCTAGAGTGATAGCACAGTGGGTAAGGTGCTTGTCTTGCATGCAACTAACCTGTGTTTAATACCCAGCACCCCATATGGTCCCCCAAAACCCACTGGAGTGATCACTGAGTGCAGAAGTACAGGGCTGGAGCCATAGCACAGTGGGTAGGGCATTTGCCTGGCATGTGACCGACACAGTGTCAATCTTCGGCATCCCATATGGTCCCCTGAGCACCGCCAAGAGTAATTCCTGAGTGAAGAGCCAAGAGTAACCCCTGAGCGTCACCAGGTGTGACCCAAAAAGTGCAAAAAAAAATGAGTGCAGAAGTACAGATCCAGGAGTAGACCATAAACACTGCCATGTATGGCCCAAAATCCAAACAAACGAGCACTTAGCTTGATACCACCGTGGGCCTTCTTGTCACATACCTATCCAGTCACTAGTACAGGTCCCATCCCACAGACCCTGCCATTTTAATTGGTTTGGAGAGAGGGCACTATTCACCGAGTCTATGAGCAGGCTGGGTCCAGAGTAGGGGGGCCTCAAGCCGGGCACTTCCTCCTGTCGCGTCAGCTTCAGATGTACTTTGTAGGAGATGCCAGGCTCAAGGCAGACAGGTCTGGGAAGCACTGTGTACCTAAGGGAGGAGGAGGCAGGTACAGTGGGTTTCCAAGGGTCTCTATACTTAATCTGGGCTTCCCTCACCAAACAGTAACCAAACCATCAGTCAAGAAAGAGGGGCCGGAGCGATAGCCCAGCCTGTAGGGCGTTTGCCTTTGCGCGGCCGGCCTGTGCTGGTCGGGTTGATCCCGGCATCCCATATGTCCCCGAGCACTGCCAGGAATAATTCCTGAGTGCAGAGCCAGGAGAAATCCCTGAGCATTGCCGGGTGTGACCAAAAGCAAAAAAAAAAAAAAAAAAAGAGAGAGAGAGAGAGAGACTGGGGGACTGGAGGATGGGTACTTGCCTTACATACTATCAACCCAGATTTGATCTCCCGGCCCCACACATGGTCCCCCTATGCCCCTGCCAGGAGTTATTTCTTAGCCCAGAGCTAGTAGTGAATCCTGAGCATCATAGGGTGTGTCCCCAAAACAAACAGACTGAGGCTGGGCTGGACCAAAGAGACAGCTGAACAACCTACAGAGGAACTCGCTGAAGCCTCCACACGCCACGCAGACCAGCCTTCCTGACAAGGACAGTCCACACAACCTGCAGAGCCCGCAGTATCTCCCCTGGCTCAAATCCTCACCAACTTCCTCACTGACCTCTTCACACTCCTTCCAACCTCCAATCTCTGGCCCCTTCCCCAATACTACATCACCTCCTCCTCTCTCCCTTTGTCCTGGATCATTTACAAGCCCATACTAGAGCTCTTTCAGCATGCTGACAAAAGCTTCCCTCTATCCCTTGAGTCTCCCACTACCTTATCTTTGCTAGCCTGCCCGAAAGATTGCTAAAATGTGACTCCCTCGCCTCCCAGCCCAGTGGTGCTTCTGCATCAGCATGCCACGGTGACAGCCTGTGTCAAGGTCACCAATGACCTTCGTGGAGTCGCGCCGAGCGGCTGATTCTCTATTCTTTTTTTTTTGCTTTTTTTTGGGTCACACCCGGCAATACTCAGGGGTTTCTCCTGGCTCTGCACTCAGGAACCACTCCTGGCGGTGCTCGGGGACCATATGGGATGCCGGGGATCGAACCCGGCCGGCATGGGCCGGCCCGTGCAAGGCAAACGCCCTACCCACTGGGCTATCGCTCGGCCCCTGATTCTCTATTCTTATCTGTCCAGCATTCAGCTCCCTATAAAGAGGTAGGTGTGCCTTCCTTCCTGAGTCACTCTCCTCTTCTGGACTCTTACCAGTCTTGATTTTCTCCACCTCCCAGCAACTCTTCCCTACTGGCCTCTAACACTAGAGGAGTCCAAATACTTGTTTCTGGGTTTTTTCCTCTGATCATTTCATCCAGACCAACAACTTCTCTTTTTTCTTTCTTTTCTTTTCTTTCTTTTTTTCTTTTTGGGCCACACCCGGCGATGCTCAGGGGTTTCTCCTGGCTCTGCACTCAGGAATTACTCCTGGCGGTGCTCGGGGGACCATATGGGACGCCGGGGATCGAACCCGGGCGGCACAGGCCGGCCACGTGCGAGGCAAACGCCCTACCCGCTGGGCTATCGCTCCGGCCCCTTTTTTTTTCGTTATTTTCAAGTGCCAGGAATGAAACTCAGGGCCTCACACAGGTAAGGCATACACTCAACCCCAGTCCTAGCCATCTACCTTTTAATGACAAGCTCTAAAATTTATATCTTCAACTGCAGCACTCCCATTAATTCCAGACCCAAAAATTCAACTACCCAATATTCTCCCCCACATTTGGGGGAAGGGCCACACCTGGCAGTGCTCAGAGATCATTCCTGCCTCTGTGCTCAGGAATCATTCCTGGTGGAGCTCAGGGGACCAGGTGGGGTATAGGGAGAAAGAACCCGGGTTGGCCTGTGCAAGCAAGTGCCCTACCTGCTGTACTATCTCTCCGGCCCCCAACTTCCTCCCACATCTAGGCATCCCATAACTGTTCTTCTCTACATATTCATCTCAGTAAAGAACTCCATGCTAAGGGGCCGGAGCGATAGCCCAGCGGGTAGGGCGTTTGCCTTGCATGCGGCCGGCCTGTGCCGGCCGGGGTTCAATCCCCGGCATCCCATATGGTCCCCCGAGCACCGCCAGGAGTAATTCCTGAGTGCAGAGCCAGGAGTAACCCTAAGAGCCGGGATCTGACTCAGTGGTAGAGCACTTTGCCTTGAATATGTGATGCCCTGGGTTTGATTCCACTGCCAAAAACTTACAAATGAACCCGATACTGATCTAAATGCTTAAGCTAAAACCTCTACATCACGGGGCGGAGGCGATGGCCCAGCGGGTAGGGCGTTTGCCTTGCACGCTGGCTGGCCTGTGTCGGCCCGGGTTCGATTCCCGGCATCCCATATGGTCCCCTGAGCACCGCCAGGAGTAATTCCTGAGTGCAGAGCCAGGGAGTAACCCCTCTACATCACTTTCCACTTTCCCTCCCTTTTTTTTTTTTTTTTTGGGTCACACCCGGCAATGTTCAGGGGTTACTCCTGGCTCTTTGCTCAGGAATTACTCCTGGCAGTGCTCGAGGGACCATAAGGGATGCCGGGATCGAACCCAGGTTGGCCGCGGGCAGGCAAACAACCTACCCGCTGTGCTATCACTCCGGCCCCTTTCCCTCTCTTTTCTTTTCTTTTTTTTTTCTTTTTTGGGTCACACCCGGCAATGCTCAGGGGTTTCTCCTGGCTCTGCACTCAGGAATCACTCCTGGCGATGCTCGGGGACCATATGGGATGCTGGGGATCGAACCCAGGCCGGCTAGAGGCCGGCCGCGTGCAAGGCAAACGCCCTACCTGCTGGGCCATCGCTCCGGCCCCCTCCCTCTCTTTTCTAAGCCATCAACCCTGCCATTAGATCTCTCTGGAATCTTCCATCCTATTCTTTGTACCTCCAGTGCTGCACCTGTCCAACCCACTGTCATTCAACTAACTCAGTAGCCTCTAGAAGATTTTCCAGTTTCCACCTGGCCTCTTTAAGTCTATTACACACTCAGCAACTAGAGAAATCTTTATAAAACAAACTTCATGGCTGGCAATGTTTCTAGTGGGCATAGTCATTAGGTTGGCTGAATTATTCCCTCTGCTTCTGTGTACATTTTAATATTTACAAAATTAAAAAAAGTTTAAAAAGAAGTAGTGGGGAAAAAGGCACTTGAAGCAAACCCTCCCCAAATGCAATCAATCGTTTACAAGACTGACTACATCCCTTCTCAGTGTGCTTGATGTCTCTCCCCTGTGGGCATTTCCTAGTGATGAAAGATGGTTTCCTGTCGTGGAATTCTGGAACAATTCCTTCCAGTGCCCCTGGAATTTAGACCCCTGAGAGAGCAAGCTTTATTCTCTCCACTTCCTTCCTCCAATGCCAGGCACAATCGCAAACAGCACTTAGGAGGAGTCGCTGGAGGAAGGAGAAATGAGCAATGCAGTCTCCTGAGTGCCTTGCAGGGAGCTAGGCTGTCCAGGACAATGCTGGCCTGGGCATGGAACCATTAGTACCCTCACCTAGTGTCTGGCTGCAGGGTCCCTGAGATGTGGTCATCCTTGGGGAGCACATGTCCACACGGGCTGTGGGCAGACACCGGCCCTGGGCGCTGCACAGTCACCTCTATCTCTGCCCACTGCTCAGGGACCTGAGGGAAGGAATTAATGGAATGGAGGCTCTCACACCCAGGGGTTCAGTTCTGAGTTAGGTGTCATGGGCTGACCTGAGGCTCCAAGCGCAGCAGGAGATCATAGTCCATGGCTTTTGGCACTGATGTCACCTGGAACTCGAGTGCCTGCCCTTCTCGAAGCCCTCACCAAGCCCAGGCCCGTCCAGGATGGAGTCACCCCAGGAGTCACCAGGCGCTCCACGACGTCGACCACCTGGAAGGCTCTGTGGCTGCAGGTGGAGGCTTGGGAAAGGCCGCAACTACCCAAACCCCGGCTCTACAGAAGCCCTACCAAGGCAGGACCCCCCCCCAACCCCATCCAGGTGCAGTGTCCATAGCTCTGCCCCTCCACACTGCCCCCTACCTGCCCTTGGGTGTCCTCAGCCTCCCAAGTCAGGTGGTCCAGGAAGGGCCTGAAGTAGCCTGGCTGCACCTGCTCACAGCGTCGCCCCACCATGTGTGGGCGGCAGCGACACTGACCCGTGGCCTCATTGCACCTGGGTAGCACATGGTGACTCACCAAATACCCTCTCTTCTGTCCAGGGTCTTCCCCCACCCCTCCCAGGCTCCCCTGAACAGCACTCACTGGGGTCCAAGGCGCCACCCACGTCACAGTCACATGGACGACAGCCTAGCATGTCATGGCTCAGGCCCCAGTGGCCGGGCTGAGGAAAAGGAAGTTGTGGAAGGACCAGAAACAATTTCCCTTTGCCCCCTGCAGCAGGGACTCTAAGGATGTTCTTATTAGCCTCCCTCCACTCTGAAAACATTGCACTGACTCCCACCCTCAACCTCCCAACCCCGTGACCTCTCAGGACCTCCAATCAACCCCTCCCCAGGACTGTGCTCTGAGGAGAAGTGCCAGACCCACAACCCTGATGCCCCCAATCGCACTCAGGCAGCGGTTACAGCCACGTCCGGTCACTAGACGTTTGCAGAAACAGGCTCCACTGTTGGGGTCACAAGGGGAACGCCCAGGTACTGTGCCCCTTGCATCGCATTGACACTCTGCAGGTAAGGAGACCCGTCAACACTTTGGGGGCTGTGCCAAGACTCATGTGTCCAGCTGGGTGGCGTGAAAGGTCAAGGCTAATGGTCCACATATGATTTAGAGTGGGAGGTACTTACGGCTGGCAACCCCTAGGATTACTGGCACTGAGCCCAAAGAAGCCATCTCGGCATTGCTGGCAGCGAGAGCCCACCACATGCTCCTTGCAGCGACACTGGCCGAGACCAATCCCAGTGTATAATCATCATGGGGATCACAGCGACCACCATCCTGGGAGCCCACAGGGTCACAATCACAGGCTGAGAGCAAAAAAGAGAGGGCCAGGTTCACATTATCCAACAAGCCAAGCAGCATCTCTCATGCCTTAGCCCCAGGTTCCATCCCAAATTCCAGACATTGGCGGCAGTGCGACCCCCAGCTCTTACCCCTCACCCATGCCCAGTCCCAGTCTCACAGCGGCAAACAGCTGGGTCGCGGGGTCCTTGGTCGGGTCTCGGTAGAAGAAGGGCGGCAGAGCTCACAGTGGGGCCCTGCTGTGTTGTGTTGACATGCATCACACACACCTCCACTCACGTTGCCAGATGCCAGGTACATGGCCATGTCAAAGTGACAACTGTGGGCGTGTCCATGGCACTCGCACTCTTGGGGGATAAGAGGGAGGGGCAGGGTACAAGTCATTTGAGGGACCACATCCTGAGGTAAGGAACAAAGGAATCCCCCACTGCCACCTCAGGCCCCTGCCACAGACCAGCATTTGTGGGCAGGGCTCAGAGACTTCAGACTTTGGCGTTTTACAGGGCTGCTCCCCAGGAGAGATTGTAGAGAAGCACTAAGGGGATCTCAGACCACAGGTCCAAAGTGAGTCTCCCAACACTCTGGACACAGCCAGAGTGTTAGGGGCCTGCCCAAGCATCTGGAGGCTCTACCCAGAAGCCTTAGGGCTCTGGGGTACAGGATTCCACTCACTCCTGCAGGCGTGACTGTGGCCATCCTCGGCTGGACGCCAGGGTAGGTCGTGATAGAAATCCTTACACTGCTCACAGTTGAGGCCCTGAGTGTTGTGTTTGCAGACACAGGCCCCATGAACCTAGGGGGGTGGGCAGACCTGTGTTCAGAGCCATGGAGCAATGTCTGCCCCCTGCCCCCAGCCTGACTCCTGTCTGCTGAAGTCCCTCACCATGCCCTCAGCATGAGATGGTGCCCGGGGCGGGTGCACACTGGGAGGCGTGTCCGTAGCAGAAGCAGTTGCCCGCACCACCAGCTCGTAGAGGGCGTAGTAGTACTTCTCTCGGATCTCCCTGCGTGGGTCGAGCAGGTTGTCTCCCAGCGTGTGCAGCCGTGTCAGGTTCACGCGTAGGTTGGTGATCTTCAGTAGGTCTATGGGGGTGGAAGGCAGTGGAAGGCAGGGTCAGGGGCCTGCAAAGGTCTTTGCTGACCCCTACCCACCCAAGGGGTCCAGCTGCCATAGTCACTTTGGGACACCTCCTGCCTGTTGCTTTCTGAGCTAAACTGGACTTGGCACCTGCCCTAGGAAGCACCCAAAAATAGTTACTGAGGCCCCAAATAGTCACCAGCCGGATGCTGAGACCATGCCAGGCGGTCTCAGTGTGGGAGACTCACTTTGGATCCGTGGGCTGTAGGGGTCTGAGATAGGGATGGCAGGATCCAGCACCCGGTAGATGACCTGAAGGGGTTGGAGTCCCATTAGACACTGGAGCCTGTATCAGATCTGTCTCCCCCACACACACACACACACACACACACACACACACACACACACACACACAGAGGTTTCTAACACCCAGCCCCAGCGCTCACCTCGCCTTCAGTGGATGGTTCAATCTCTGAGTAACGAGACTCACACACTATGTCATCCCAGTGCCGTGGGGCCAGTGGGACTCCTGGGAAGTCAGCCCCACAGTCATAGGAGAAATATCGGTAGACATGCCAGGTGCGGCCAAAATCGGCTGAGCGCTCCACCAACAGGGCAGCAGGGGCGAAAGGTCTGGGTGGGGGTGTGACTTATTAGCAGGCTCCAGGACCTAAGTTTAGCCCAAGGCCCACCTGTTACTCTGCCCAGCGAGGGCACACCCTCAAGCAGTTCACAGACAGGTGGGGAGACCAGGGTTGCCAAGCAAAGATCAGGGAAGGCAGGCACCTCAGGCAGGGAACCTGGGGTTCGGGGCAGCAGCTCCTAAAACAGCCCAGGTGTGGGCAGTATCTCCAAAGACTTGGAGGGAGACCTCATAAGGTAGGGGCCGTGAAGGGGCTTCCCCATGCTGTCAGCATGTGAGCTCGGGGAGGTGGGTGAAGGAGTTGGGGTTCAGGCAGGATGAGTCCAGCAAGCCCCCAGACATGCAGGCACCTTGAAGGTCATAATGAGGTGTGTGAAATGGAACTCAGCCTCCAAGTCCAGCTGAATGGTGACCGCGGGGACACCTGGGGCAGGAGTCAGAGGTAAGGGACTCTGAGGCTACTGTGGCCAACCCTGTTCATCCCAAGCACCCCACAGTCTCACCGTTCTCTGACTGCCACCAGGCCGTCCGCCTCTGTGGGGCAAAGCTGGTTACTACATTTTGGATGCGATGGCTGTCCGGGTTGTGTGTTGCAGAGAAGGGGCGCCGGGAGTCACACAGGAAACACTTCTTCTCATCCTGGATTAAAGCAAGGTCAGTGCTTCTGCCAGCCCCCTCCCCGGCTGACCCAACCTCCACTCTACACACCCCCACCCCCCAAATGCACCTGCAGGTGGCTGACGATGCAGTAGGGCTCAGGGCCCTGCAAGCCACAGGTGGACGAGGCGGTCAGTCTGTCAGCGCGGCCCACTAGCAGGTCCCCGGTGGCTGGGTAGCAGCTTCCCCGTGAACAGCCTGGCATATCCGGGCCCAGGGAGTCCGCCAGGGCGGTGGCTAATACTGAGAACAGTGGGTCAGCTGGTTCTGCTCTGCTCCTACAGGGGAACCCCAGGACCGGCTCCCCAGGACCCACCATCACACCCCCCACGATCTCCGGGCATTCCCCAGGCCCCCTCACCGCTCAGCAGCAGGCCCAGTCGAAGTTCCCAGGGTGTAGGCAGGCACCGCACACTCCCCTCTCTCCCCGGGAGGCCCACTCCATCCTGAGAGGGGGAACAGGAGAAGGGATGAGGAGGGATAGGCGGCTGGGGGCCGGTGCCGACCTGTGGTCTCCCTCGACCTATGCTGATCCTCCCCTGTTGGGTCCTTGGCTGATCCCCACCCCAGCCCCTCTCTCGCTAGTACGGTGTCCCCCACTAGCCGGGAGTCCAGCGACTTTGAGCAAAGTTGGAAGCGCGGCAGCCAGGAAAGTCTGGGGCGGATCCTAGACAGGAGCGTGACACTCTGCCCCGCGGCGGCTCCTTTTCAGAAACCACACAGGTCAGTGCACCTGAAATCTTTATTGGGACCACCCCTACGGCCAGGTCCTGGTGGAAGTTCGGAAAAGGTGAGGGCTGGGGACTTCAGGCTACCAAGTGTGGGGAGGGGGCATGGCATGAGCAAAGCGCCTGATGCTCACAGCTGGAAGGGCGGGAGACCTGACTTGGTTCAGGGTTGGGGGCCCTGGATTTCCAGCAGCTAAACTCAGCCAGGAGGAGGAGGAGGGGACACACACAAAGATTCTCAGTTCCCCTTTCAGGGATGTGAGCTGCTCTAGGGCCTGTGGGAAGAGCGAGGGGTGGGGGGGAGAGATGGGGAAAGGCAATCCTTAGCCTGAAGCCTCAGGGATCGCTGCCTCACCTACAGAACGTCACCTCGAGAAACGCAGCTTGTTTCCCGGTATGAAAATGGATGCCACAGGCAGAAACCTGAGCGAATCCAGATCGTACCATCCGCTCCGGACCTTCCGGCCCGCCGGAGCGCCGGAGCCCGGGGTTGGAATGCGCGCAGCCGGGAGGCGCGCGCGCCCCACCCAGGCCCCCTGGGACGCGGCTGGGGACGGCCACTTAGGGTCTGCGGGGCCCCCGCACTGTCGCATCCACTGTATCTGGGGCCAGGTGTACAGATGCCAGAACTGTGTATCCAAGGGAGAACTATGGGTGGGGGTTCCTCTGGATCACGAGCTTCTCAAGTGAAATCCCGGCTGTTGGGGAAGGGGTGTCATTCTGTCGGATGTTCAGGGTCTCCAAGAATAACTCTATTTATCTGGGGGTGGGGGTTGTCTCCCTGGCACCTTGGGTGTAATGAGGTCAACCTGAGGGGGCTCAGGGATATAAGAGCTGACTCAGATTTTCCATCACCCAGAAAAGGATGTTAGGGTCAGCTGGTTTTTCTGCTCAGAAGTGCTGGGAGACATGAGGGGAGGGGCAGTGACGCAGAGAGACTGGTCTGGGATCTCTGGCCTCACAACATCCGGACATTCCTGGGTGGCTCTGGAGCCGGCAGTCCTGCACATGCACTCAGCAGGTGGCCTGCACGCTGGCCCACAGCTGCACGTGCTCCAGCAGTTCTGCTGCCCACTGCTTCAGCGCCCACAAGAGTAGCCACCTTCTCCTCCAGTGCCTGCTCATTCCGTGCCAGGCGCTGCTCCAACCCCTGTGACCAAGTCGCCTAAGTCAGCCTCTGATCTGGCTTAACTGCTCTGGTCCTTATTTCTGTGAGTCTGGTTTCTGTCATGGCCCCAACATACTCAGATCACAACCATAACCCTAATGGAGTTCTAAGCCTAATCAGTTGTGGACCCCTGTTCAGAACCTCTACCCCAGCCCTGAGTCCCCTCCAGAGTCTGAACTTGACCTAGACTCGGCCTTGACCCTCCCACCCATCCCTGCTCTCTGACCCTGTGCCACCGTGCACCCTTGCCACTCCCGCCTCGCCCTGGTCCAGCCACACACCTTCCAGGCGGCTCCAGCAGTTCTGCATCTGCTTCAGCAGCTCTTGGGCCTCTTGTGCCCGCTGCACTCGCCTCTCCTGCACTCTGCATTGTGGTCATCAGATCATGGGTGCCCTCCTGCAACTCCGTCACATTGAACCCAGCCACCTGCAACTCCTAGGACAGGACTGGCTCTGAGCCCCCTCCCCATGTAGACCCCACTGTCCCAAATACACTGCTGCTCAGGCCAGCCCAGCCAAGCTTAACCGGCATTCCCAGCCTATACGCCACTTCACACTGAGCAGAGTCCCTGAGGCCCACTGTTCACTGTTCCTGTCTCACCTTGCTCAGGACCCCAGCCAGGTCTGTGGCATGTGTTGCTTGTTCTTCTGCCTCCTGAGCCTGCCGATGACTCAGAGCCACACGGGGCCTGAGGGCCACAGCCGCACTGGACAGATGCTCCAGGGCCAGGGCCATATCCATGGCCACTGTTACCTGGGTCAGGAACACTGACACCTGGCCAGAGGTCACAGTGGCTTAGCATAGTCACTAAGCAGCATGTTCACATGATCAGGGCATTTCCATTTCATAGTATCACGTATCAGAGTGGCTCAAGGATGTCAGGGGAGAGTGGGAGCAGTGACTGTACAAGGGCATGAGGGAACTGAGAGGGTGGGGGTGTCACCTTCTGTGCGCTGGCCTCCAGGCTTCCAAATGTCTGTTTCAATGCCTGCAGTCCTTGCTCTATAACCCTTGCATGAATTTCTGCCTTGACCAGCACCCCCTGCACATGCAGCGCCTGTTCCAAGGCCCTGGCTGTACCCTCCCTGAAGGGCATAAATGGTCAGTGGGGCATCTCTTTCCTCCCCACTGCTGACCTCCCCCGGCCTCCTGACCCTCCCCTGGTGTGTTGTGCATGATAGAAGACATGTTCATGGGCCGGAGCGATAGCCCAGCGGGTAGGGCGTTTGCCTTACGCGGCCGGCCCATGTCGGCCCGGGTTCGATCCCCGGCATCCCATATGGTCCCCGAGCACCGCCAGGAGTGATTCCTGAGTGCAGAGCCAGGAGTAACCCCTGAGCATCGCCGGGTGTGACCCAAAAAGCAAAAAAAAAAAAAGAAGACATGTTCAGCTCCGGGCAGCTCCTGGTCTGCAGCATTTGCTTCAGGGAGGGCACCCTGGATCTGCTCCAGCTACAAAGTGATGCCCACTGCCCCACCTTCGGGAGGGCCAGAACATGCCATCACACCAGCTCCACACTAATGGCATCTGCATCTTTGCTTGGAGGGGGAAACGGATCTTGAACTGAACCCCCATATTTTACTGAACCAACCTTTGCCCCTAACTTCTCACTGCCCTACCTCTACATCCACTATATGTCATGCTAAAGACTTACAAGAGCTGTTCAATTTCTAGCCACTTTGGGAATCAGTGGCAAAAGGGTCTGACTGAGATCAGACATGACGGGACTCCTTATAACAAGGAAACAGACTGTACAAATCAGACCCCCATCCAGTAGTTACACATTTGCCAGCACACGAGTGTTCCTATCTACCTCTGATTAGTCCTTATGAGCATTCCTCCTTCCAGAAAGAGTACCATAACGGTGTCCTTCATGCCCACTTTCCTGTGCCCTTGGCTGTGAAGGGACACATCCAAGCAAACATACCCCAGAGGAAACGCTGGACGCTCTGCACAGTTGCCTGTACATGGGCCCCAGCAGCCACAGCCCAGGGCCCTCTTGCACGATACCATGTGTCCTGGGCCTGCATTCCCATGAGGCTGGCTGTGGCTTAGATCTGCTGTAGGCATGGATGAAAAGTGGGAATGTGTTTCCTGCAACTCTATGGCCAAGTCACGGGCCCCTATGAGCCCCCTAGTACTCCCCATGGGGTCCGCTCCAAAACCCCCTATGGCTCAGTACCAGTCACTCATCAGTCCAGGGCTGTGACTGCTGTGTCCAGGCAATGAGAGGAGTTAAGGGAGGCTACTCAGCCCACAGGGCAGTGGGCAGAGATCCAGAGCAAGAGGGAACCCCACAGGACACAGGAACACAGGCCAGCCCAGGTCCCTGACCTCTGCATTCCTGCAAAACGAACAGGGATCCAGGGCTGGAGAAACAGTACAGGGGTTAGGGCACTTGCTTTATATGTGGCCAACCCTGATTTGATTCCCAGAACTCCAGAACACAGCCAGGGGTCACACCAGAGCAGAGAGCCAGAATAGCCCCTGAACGTCACAGTGTGGCCCCCCAAATAAAACAGGCATGTCCCAAATGTCCAGGCTTCCCCTTGAGAGCCCTCAGCACCGCCCCCTGCTGTGATCTATAGCTCCACTCACCACTCCAGCTTTGACAGCGAGCCTCAGAAGCTGTTGTTCAAGGCTCTGGACTGTCCAGCAGCCCCTTCAGTTTCAGCTCCCACACAGCTAAACCTGTGGGCCAGCCTGTCTCCCATAGCAGTGACTCCACCCTCTGCTGAGCCTCGGGCCAGTCCCAGGACACTGTCTGGTCTTCCAAGTGTGGTCACAACCTGGGAAAGCAGAGCAGCTGAAGAGACCTGGGACTCAGCACCTGGAGGAAATGGGAGGGAGGGATAGAAGAATGGTATCGTCAGTCCCTGTTAGCTGGCACGAGGTCAGTCAGCTTCCTGCGCCTGACGCTGTAAGAAAAGGCAGCGATGCCCTCTTCCTTCATCAGCTCTTACCTGAAGCCCTTTCTCAGCTGGTCTTACCTTTGGCTCCTGTGGTCTTCAAGATCCAGGCCAAGCCTTCAAAACAGTCTAGCTCCCAGTATAATTCTTGCAGGTGTTCCCTTTGTCCCCTTGCCCATGCCTCTTGTTCTGTCACAACCACTTTTATGGACCCTAGTATATGGCCCAGGGCAGTCATTTCCTTCCTGTAGGAAGATGGAGCACCAGTTTCATCAAGACCAGAAGGTGCACCAGCTCATGATTTCTGACTCAAGAAGAGCCTGAATAGGTCTAGAACGATAGTACAGCCGGTATGTCACTTGCACACGGTCAACCTGGGATCAGTTCCTGCATCCCATGTGACCCCCAAGGAGTAATTCCCAATTGCAGAGCCAGGAATAACCCCTGAGCATCACTGGGTGTGGCCCAAAACCCCAAAGGAAAAAAAAAAGAGAAGAAACACCCGCAGACTCCCAGGGCCAGAACAGGCCAACCTGTGACCTGAATCCCTGGCCCCGAGGAGCCACCTGGAACCCTCAGCCCATAACCCTACACCACTTGCCTGAGTCTGACTGTTCACTTGGTAAGCTGAGGCCGGGTCCCCAGAGTGGGTGGAAGAGACCCCAGGAGTATCCGGGCCTGCTGGAGTGCCCTTTTCAGGCCCGCAGGCGTCCACCCTGAGTCTCAGCTCCCCAGCCAGGTCTCCTCTGGCAGAGGGCGGCCATGTCCTGGGCTTTCAGTTGTGTCTGGAGCACTGCCAGGAGCTGTTCCCAGGGAGGTGAAACAGCTGGGGTAGGGGTGTACAGTGAGGGAAAGCACCTTTGGCACCCGGGCACTCGCCTGGCACCTCATCCCTGATATGCCCTCTGCAGAGGCAGGTGCCTTGTGTGGGTCACCGCTGGGCAATATGAAGCTGAGTGGGTCACAGGCACAGGCTGTAGGGGAGAGAGAGGGTCAGGGAAAAGAGCAGTGGCACACCCTCCCCTCACCCCCAGGAGCCTGGGGATGACCCTGGCATTGTGTGAGGTCGCACACTCCATGGTTGCTGTGCTCACACCTGCCGTGGGCACCGCCTTTGGCCACAGACCATCCTGCCTGGCAGCCTTTCGGCAGGAAAATAGCACTTGGGCTCCTAGGGCTTTCTAGGTCAACAGCGTCTCTGTCCAGTGTCCATAGCTCTTGCCAGCGCTATGCCCAGAGCACCGCTCACAGGCATTTCTGTAGGTTTCTCCGGAAACAGGCAGGACCATGCTGTGCTCTGACTCAGAACCCCACTGGGTCCATTATACTACTCATCCCTCAGGGAAGCCTCACACCAGGGGTGGATCATGTGAGGGCCCCACTCACCTCTGTACTCCTGCTCTGGGTCACCCCAGTACCCATCCTGACACTGGGAGCACGGTGGCTTCCAAACCCCGCTTGGCAGGGGCAATGCCCTGTGACCTGAGCAAAGGAAGCACAAGGCAACAAGGCAGTGAGCAGGGACCAAGAGTCTCACTGGGGAGTGGAAGCCATGAGAGGGAGCACCCCACACCAAAGCCCCTGCTTGCAGCCTCCTCCTAGCCCAGACGGCACCCCACCTCTCCATCCCCTCCCACCCCTCTGTTCACGCCCCTTTGGTCAGTTCCCACGTTCCCACCCTGCCTCCCACACACGCTCTGAGTTCTCAGCTCCTGATCTTTGCCCCTTTGTATCCTGAGTGGAACATGCCACTGTTTCCATGGCTTCACCCCCAGGCCTTTCTGACTCGTACCTTCTCCTCTCCAAGGATCCAGAACGTCCCTCGGTCTCTGGGGACTTGCTCCCCAGGACCGTCCGCTCTCTGCTGCACCCACTTTTCATTCTCACCTGTGGATGACTTTGCCTCCTCAGCCTCATCTCCAGCCCTCCCAGCCCGGCCCG